>OX451402.1:1514537-1555783 GCA_949629135.1 Eremobia ochroleuca | reverse complement strand
GATTTGGTCTATTGACACTGAAAGAAGAATAATAATTACGCAATTTTATTTCTACATTTTATTTTACATTGCGTCATTGTATGTACTTATAACGGGTGCCAAATACACATATTTTGTTTCTCTCTTGTACGCTGATTGATGGGTTAACACCTAATAAGACTTGTCCAGCCGGTCGATTCTGGAAAAATCTCACCGTGATAACTAAGGTGAAGTGAGCTTAGAGTGAGCTGTGAGTCATGCTGATGCTAGAGATTGACACTATTGGCGACTCACTCCAGGCTCACTTCACCCAAGTTTTCACGGTAAGATGGTTACAGAACCGCACGGCAGCACTGGCCCTACCCACTTATGGTCTCCACTATGTCTAAGCTAAGCCTGTTTACCTGCACATCAGCATCAACAGCAGAATCTCTGGAATGCGCGTGTCTCCTGCAGTCCTTCCGCTCGTCGTCGTCGGCCAGAGTGTTGCGCTTCTCTTTGCCTTCCTTCTTGTTGCCATGGCGACGGGCGTCCGCTAGCTCGCCTACCATTTGGTCGCGCTCCTACCAAAAGGTAAAAGATCAATCCAAACTCTCGAATACAATAAAATCTCGCTAGCGATACCGTCTAGACTAAATAATCTAAATTCAAGATCGAGTCTATAGCTTTTTGTCCGATTGCCCCAAAATGAGGGTTAAGTTTTTTTCAATGAAAGTAAGTACCTAACTCTAATCTATATGAAGTTTATCTAATGTACAGTCAGCCTCAAAAAGATGTATACATCCACAAGAATCTAGCTACAATTAAGTACCGGGAATGTAATATGTTTTGTGGATATACGTTAATACAATAATATAGAACAAAGATTAAAGACAATTAAATAAATAATAATAAATACATTCTTCTCAATCATCTTATTGAAGCTGACTGTACATACATCTCTACCCAATCATTAAGGGAATACAGGTGTGCGTGATGTGTTTAAGATAGACTTACCTTTCTCAGTCGATTGCAGAGTGCCTTGACGCTCTCTCGCTCTTGCAACAGCTTGTCTCTTTCCGAGAAAGCCCAGTCTCTTCGCCGTTTCGATACCTGAAAGGAAAAACATAAAAGTTTATAGTTACCAGCCTAATATTAATGTTTCACACTGCGAGAGAGCCAACAGAGATAGTACTATCCCATTCCCATAATAGTCCTCAGTAATAGTCGACCTCGTAATTGATTTACCACTTTTGACGAAAACTGCCAATAAATTGAAACTTCACGGCAGTCCGGCCATCGAGAGAATGCGTTCCTGACACCTGTCACTGCAACAGATCTAGTAGCTAATAAAGATGAAATTAGCAAAGTGCGTATTCGTTTGTATAAGACTGACAGGTGTCAAGAACGCATTCTCTCGTCGGCCGCACTGTAGGCGAATCTAACTGTTACACTGGTCTTGATGTGAAAATAACACTTTTGTTACATACCTCGGCCTCTCTCTGCGCGTCGTTGAGCTCGTTCTGCAGCCTGTCGATCTGCTTGCGCAGTCGTTCGAGCTCCTGGTTGGCTTGCTCTAGGTTGTCAACGCGCTCCTTGTCCACGGCATCTACCACCATGCCCACTAGACCTGGACAAGGAAAGCATCATGAGATATACATATTAAATATGCCATTATTTCGGGTCCAAAAACGGTGAAAAGCCGATTTCCTCTTCCGAATAAAAGTCAGCAGTAAAATCTGCTTCCAAAGATTCAAAACACGATGCCAGTATGACTGTGTCATAAATAAGATGGGAAAAGCAGTTTTAAACCAAGTATGAAATATTAAGTCCATTTTCTAAAGATATTTTTGCTGTCAATATTTTGACGAGCTGTTTTGTAGTTTCTTAAGACTAATTATAGACCTATTTCCGTACTACCCACCTTTAGTAAAATTTATGAAAAACTTATTTTAAATCAATTGCAAAGATTTTTCAATAACAATAAATTACTGAATAATAAACAGTTCGGTTTTACAAGGGGTCGTTCAACTACCGATGCCGGAGTTGAACTTTTAGGACATATTTATAATGCATGGGAGGACAAATGCGATGCTTTGGGCATTTTTTGTGATTTGTCAAAGGCATTCGATTGTGTTCTTCATGAAACCTTAATCAGGAAACTTCACCACTACGGAATCCGGAACGCCTCTCTGGATCTTCTCACTTCTTACTTAAGTGATAGGATTCAGAGAGTTGATGTTAACGGGAAAAGGTCACCCGGATCTGTAGTAAGAATGGGGGTCCCACAGGGCTCAATACTTGGACCATTTTTATTTATTATTTATATCAATGACTTGCCTTACCTCATAAAGGATGAACATGATATAGTGTTGTTTGCAGATGACACTTCACTTTTATTTAAACTCAAACGTCAGCAGCTGGTTACTGACAATATAAATAGTGCCCTCGCAAAAGTAGTTAACTGGTTTAATGTTAATAATCTACTTCTTAACGAAAAAAAAACGAAATGTATTAAGTTTACGATACCAAATGTTAGACAAGTAGAAACTAGTGTTCTCATAAAGGGTGAAGAGTTAAAACCCGAAAATTCCACAGTATTCTTAGGCATAACTTTAGATGCCAAGCTTCAATGGGGCCCCCATATAGATAAATTGTCAAGAAAGCTTAGCTCTGCAGCATACGCCGTTAGGAAAATTCGTGATTTAACTGATTTAGAGACAGCCCGTTTAGTTTACTTTAGTTATTTTCATAGTGTGATGTCATACGGTATTCTGCTGTGGGGAAATGCCGCCGATATTCAGACAATTTTTATTTTACAAAAAAGGGCAATTCGTTCTATTTATAAATTAAGTCCTAGACACTCCCTCAGAGACAAGTTTAAAGAGATTAATATAATGACTGTGCCTTCTCAGTACATTTATGATAATCTTTTGTATGCACATAAAAATATTAATCTGTTTAAAAAATACAGTGATATCCATAACATAAATACTAGGAACAAACACAAATTTGTTGTTCCTACAACAAGGCTCAAGAAAATAGGTGGCTCGTTTAGATGCCAATGTATACGTTTTTATAATAAACTTCCTAGCCACATTCAAGAACTAAGCATTAATAAATTCAAATCTTTTATAAAGTTAAAACTATGCCAGAAAGCCTATTATACTGTAAAAGACTATATTGAGGACAAAAAAGCTTGGGATTGAGCTGCTCCAATAGGTCTAGACAGTGAATGTTGTTTATTTTTTTATTTTTTGCTGACTTACACTTTTGTTTTTTCTCTTTCTAAATATCTATTTATATACAGAATGACATGAACATTTACTGTTTGAAGTCTTATATTATTTTAATTATTGTGAATGTGATGACTATGTGGGTTTCCGTTTTAATCATGGTCTGGCACTTTGAGCGGTCTATGCGGTCTACACAAATGTCCTGTCCTTGGTATTACTCGTCGAATCGTTGAGCTCCTTAAGTTCTGAGTTGAGCTGCACGGTTACTGACGAATGCGTGCACTGACTGCACAGGTCCGCTCAATCTGTGTGGTTCTTTCCTCAAAAGACCACTTCAGACACAAATCTACATAGTCCTCAAAGATCAAAGATTATGTCCGGATTTTTATGTACACATTGACATTGATGAATTTTATATAAACAATGACATGGATATTTACTTTGTAAAGTATCTTATTTTTTATTATTATTATTATTGTGAGTGTGAAGACTATGTGGGTCATTTCTTTTTTCTGTTTTCCTTCTTAGTTAGTTTTAATCATGATCTGGCAGTTTGAGTAATTTATGCGGCCTACCCAAATGTCCTTTCATTGGTATTGTTCGTCGAATCGTACGGCTCCTCAAGTTCTGAGTTGAGCTGCACGATTTTTGACAAATGCGTGCACTGACTGGACAGGTCCGCTCAATCTGTGTGGTTCTTTACTCAAAAGACCATTTCAGACACCAATCTACATGGTCTTCACATGATCTGACCAAGATTATGTCTGGACTTTAAAAGAGACTGTGACCTCTGAGTTTGTTTCGGCCTTTCTTCTCAGAGTAGTCAGATAGGAAACGCCGACCTCATCTAGTTTAAAAAAATATGATTGACATGTAAAAGTGTTTGTACAAACCTACTTACAGAAAATAAATCATTTATCATTTATCATTTATCATTTAATACTTGTTTGATTTCAATCTCAATACGTTGGCGGTGGTAATTAAGGAGATCGTACAACGTCAATTACTTTTATGATGATATTGTATTTACCTTGCAACTTATCCAATGATGGGTCATTGGAGTGTTGTCCGGTGAGAAATCCGTCATTGCCCACACCACTTGCTAGCCCCAAGTGGTGGTATGCCGAGGTGTCTTGTCTGTTGAGCATAATTAAACATTCAGAAAAAAAATGACAAATTACAGGGAGTTATTTGGTTTAACGGAAATATTCGATAGTTTACAAAATCGATCAAATATCAATTGAAATCGATTATCAAATCAAAAGGTCAAAAGCAATTGTAGATTAAATCAAAATAAATCATTTATCGATTTAAATCGATTGAAAACCAATAGAAATTTACCAAATATCACAGTCAAAGTATATTTTGATAGTAATTTACCACAACTACATCTGATGTTATTTTCCAACTCGTATACTCCTGCAAATGTTATATTTCAATGTAATAATAAATAATATAACAATACATACCTGGACTTCCCTAGTGTGGAGGTGTTCTGCGGCGTCTTGAGATCGGTGCACTCTTTGATCGCGCGGTCACGGTCCACCAGCGCAGACTCGATCTCGCGACGTAGACTCTCCGCCTATGATCATAAGTTCCAGGAAATAAAGCGAGGGGAAGTAGCATTTTAGTACATTATTAGGCCTTCGATAAGATGGGTGGTCGCAATCATTGTTAACACACTGAAAATCATTTTCTTTAAGTCAACCGAACGTAAGAGGTAAGAGTTCAACCTTGAAAGTGTTACGTGCGTTATTCGTACAAGACTCAAACAACAAATATATACCACTTAGACGACAATTTGATATAAGGAACTATGCGCTATTTTATACCCATATATTTTATTCCTTGTCGTGGAGTTAAAGCACAATATTTGTTACCTGTAGAGCGGTGGCCCTCTGTTCCTCACGAGAAGCTTGCAGCGCGGACTCCAGCGCGGCGACACGTTTCAGCGCCGCTTGGAGGTCGTCCGATAGCTTCTCCATCTCTTTATGAACTGTGTCCCTGGTGATACACAATGTATATTACAAATTACTATAGTTTTTATCATAGTAGCATAAGGACAGTACTACAAGGATCTTTTGACGCTTGAATTCCGTTGTCAGGGGGCGTTGTTGTTGTGAAAATGTATTGAAAAAACAAGATGGCGGCGTTAGCTCCGATATTGGCCACGCGCCATAAGATTTTTGTAAGTATAACTATTCAGTACTCGGGCAATAATAGTAATAATATACATCAAGCTTTAGAAAGAGAGACAGAGATGATTTTTTACAAAGCAGCTTGTTTTTTTTTTTTATATGAAACGCTCGGCTATGGACTAAGATCTTTAGTTTACAGCATGTGTTATCTTGTTGTTTTCTAGAGCGAGCGTTCGTGTGGATGACTTGGATGGTTAGGGTGCTTAGTTAGTGTGCGGGTGTAGGAACCTCTCGCTCATGATGAGCGTGTACTCGGCCATGGCGGCGTTGCGCTCGTCCGTGAGGCGCTTGACGTCGGCCCGCTCGCGCGCGCCGCCCTCCCACTGCCGCACCACGTGCGCCACCTGCTGCTTCAGGGCATTCCGCTCTCGAATCTAAACATCAAAAAGGACCAATTCTTCAAGCTTATGATGTATTCCTCACACTTGTTGCATGCATGCGTGCAACAAAATGCAGTACCCGCGTCTGCTTCGCACTTCGCGTCACGTGTCATTCCACAAACTTAGTGACATACATCTATTCAATCCAGCTCGAGGGACCAACAAACTATGTGGCATACATTTATTGAGCCCAGTTCAAAGGACCAACAAACTTAGTGGCATATGTCTTGTTTTGCTTATTTAAATAATTCTTTTGTACATTCAACAAGTCAGTTTACTAACCTATAATATTTAAAACTGTCCAATTATTGTACACAACATTTTGTGTGGCTTTACAGATTGCTGGATTAGCAAAATGTTTGATGGAGTTCCTTTGAACATTTGCAACAACCTCATTGGGGAACCAGTTATAATCTATGTTGCATTGGATGGAATATATTCAAAAAAAAGAGGCAATACTTACAACAGCATTTCTCTCTTGCGTCAAGTCGTGGCATTGTGTTTTCAGTCTGCTGTTCTCTTCTTGAACGTTTCGTAGCTTTTCTAATGTTGTGTTATGTGTTTCTATTAGGTCGTCGTATCTGCAAGAAAACATAAACGTGAAGATCGATTTTTTGTTAAATTATTGTTTTCATTATTATGTCGTTTATTATTATTATTATCTATTTCCTAAGTTATCATAAAACAGAACAACCCATACAGTCCGTTCACAGTTATTTAACCTCTGAGTTTACATATCCCAATCACAGTGACCTTTATTCTCATTCTAATAAGACCACTGACAAATCTGTCAAAATCATTGTGATCTTTATCCTCGTCAGAATAAGGTTTCTGTTTGGTTGGTGCTGTCAGAGGTAAAATAAGTGAACTGACTGTACCAGGTTCTTTTAAATCAGAACTAGCGGTACTTCTGATTTAAAAGAACCTGGTACAGTCATCTTGTTCCACACAATTCCACAAAAGTTTACCATATCAATCAAGGGCCCAAATATCCTTGTAGCATTTTACCCGCGAATCTGTCCATACTTCTATCGAATGTGAACGGTCATACAGACTAAACAAATATCAAACAAATACCCACCTCTTCTGAAAACATTCAAGTTCTTCCTTGAGGGCTTCATACTTCCTCAGCGTGTGCACGAGCGCGTCCGAGCTGCCCTCAGGGTTGCTGGTCTGCTGCAGGTGCTGCACCTCGCGCTCCAAGCTAGGGGAAACAACAACATGTGTTTTAAAATATTAACATGTGTTTTAAGATATTAACATTATTTTAACAGATTCCTGATGCCCGGTTCTGGACCAATAATAAGCTGCCTAAATTGTTTAGCGCGCTTCAACTGATGTGCCTGATTGACTAAACTATCAGCCAATCAGATGATTGTCACTGAAAAGTCTGCATGTAAAAAAAAAAAAAAAAAAAACTTGTAGGCGTGTATTTCGACCTTGTTATTCTGTAGAATTCATACTGCACTGAGCTTCGTCTGATGTCCACCGGCCCTTACTAATAATATTTAAACCATATCAAGTTCAAAAATCACGCCAAAAAACAATAAAAAAATACGCACTTCGAAACTAAAAATCGTGCCGCTGACTGCTGTAATTCTCTAGTTAGCGGACTATGGTAAAGTATTTTCGCCTTTATTTCAAATTAGCCAGAGATGATATTTTTGTGATAGTGAACCGCTTTACTGCGCTTTTTTGGTCTGCCAGACCAATCCCTAAGGCCCGCTTGCGCTCTGCGCTAAACGCATTTAAAACATCTTTCTTTTTCTGCCCATCGTTTGAAGATGACAGAGAGAGAATGATTAAATACGTATGTTTAGCGTTAAACACATTTAGTGATCTAAGGAGGCCTAAAACGAGCAAAGGAAGGTATGGAGCTCTTACCGCTGGTTGTCGTTGAGCAGGTCACCGTATTTGCCACGCAAACTGCTGGCCTCCTGTGCTGACACCTCCAACTGGTTCATAGCTGCTCTGTGCTGTCCGCGAAAGTACTCCAACTCCTAATAAAAATAAGAAAACAAATCAGCCTGTTTTGTCCTACTGCAGGGTCAAAGCATCCCTTTACTTTTTCCACTCAACTCGATACTGCGCCAACATGGGCCAATCCTGCCTCTAGGCGTCAAGCTCGTCCTGCCGTCTACGCCTGTGTCTACCGCGACTCCGTTAGACGTTTCAGGTGCCCACTGTATGGTGGTCTTAACCCACAATGGACATAATTTTTATAAATAGTAGTTAAGCCACTACAGTTAGAAGTCAGGCATTAAACAAAGGCAAATTGATATAATACTGTTGTCATTCCAAGTCAGGCCACCTTTATAGGATAAGTAACAACACCCAGCAGAAAACAAGGAAAGAAAATAAAATACATTAATTTACGCACGGCTACTTTACTGCCCCGATATTCTTGGCAAGAAAATAATTTTAAAACTAGGAAATGCTATCAAAACTTTAACTTTAAAGCCTTTTATTTACTATTATCACAAAGCTTTTAAATAGTTTGAAATAAGTTAGTTTAGAAAAAATGGTATAACAGTTTCAAAAACTCACTTTCATAACATGCTCACACCTCCGCGACGTCTCCGTATGCTGCCGCCGCAACTGATTGAGATCATGCAGTGCCTTCTCGCACTGCTGCTTCAAGCTCTCGTTGTTCTGTTTACTGATGGACAGATAACATACATTATTGTGAAACCCAAACAAGCTATTTCGTATACCAGCAAAAATTTTTATTGTGTGCGTAAAAGGGCTACTTAGGCAATTTTTATGAGTGATGTAAAAGAATCGACGACTCAGCACACTCTCAACATTGTTGCAAGTTAGCTGTCTGTATAGCATGCAATAAAATATTTTAGTACAACTAAATTGTAACAATGTCACTCGCCCGCTCCGGGCGGGTACACAGATTGCCGCGTCTGTGTCCCGCCCGGAGCGGGCGGTTAATCACTGTCATAGTAAATTTGTTTATAAAAACTGTATCTATCTCCCTCACACGGACACAGACGCGGTAATCTGTGTACTCGCCCGGAGCGGGCGAGTGACACAGATAAAGGGTTAAAGCAGAAAGCGATGTCTACTAGACCACCTTCGGGTGGCAGCAAGACAATAACTAAAACCTGTGGGCAGTCCTTTATTTATTTATTTAGTCCGTAGTGGACTCATAACTTCACGCCAGTATTCGCCAAAGGGGAAGCAGAGGTTTTAAGTGCACTCACATTTCACCCATGTAAGTGGCGGGGGCCGACTCGACCAAGCCTATTGCCATGGTGAACTGCTAGTAGCACCTACCTGATGACATCATACTGCAGCGGCTCGTACGGTCCGCTCATGACGTGCGCTCCGTGCGACTTGACCGTGTAGTTCTGTTTTTCATAGCATTGGTTCGAGGTCAGCACGTCGTACTCGATCGGGATCGGGATGGTCGGCAGCTGAGCAGTGGTGTGACGCTCTGTGCTCACATAATTGTGAGATATTGATTCTGGAACAACAGTTCTACTTTTATTTATCTCTTAAGCACACAATTTAGCAGACATGGACTTATTTTCTAGCAGTCAGTCTTTGGATGACTATTGGGTTTACTGGCTGAATTCAATCATGATAAAAACAAGACTAGGCTGATTGCTGTAACTTTACAAGCGGTTCATCAATAGAGCAGTGGTGGGTGGGTGGTAACGGCCTCGACTTACGAGTTGTAGGTCATGGGCAAACAGCTGAAAGAAGTGTTTTCCTTTAGATAATATTATAAGGAAGGGGATCGCGAAAGATGAATAGAGTGGAGAGAGCCACTTGCCCAGGAGTGGGACAGTACAGGCTAGCAAAAAAAGTATTAGAAACTTGGGAAAACACTTGGATCTTGTAGTGGAATTTTGTAGACATTTTTGATGCACTTATAAAAAAAAATGTAGTAAAATTATTAAAAATGCAACATAGATTTGTACTTTGTACTACCTACTAGATAAAAAATCTATTGGACATTCTAAGCCCGTGATTCAATAAACCTTAAGGAAACAACTATTAAAAAATAACAAAACTTCTTTAGTATGAGGTAATTATAACACCCAAGTGTGGAAAAACACATGCTATTGTGTACTTCTTTTTAATCCAATATCAAAACTATAGTATATAATCATAGATTAGACAATTCAATGTAATACAAGATTATCTATGACTTATCTAATCTCAAAGGTTTTGAGGGCCTGCCATACTCACAAACCTTAAGATTGAAAACTAGTGATTTTTCTTTATCTGCTGGATTATGGAAGAGATGCATTCTGTTCACAATCCCATGAAACACACACTAACAAATAAATTAATATCACATAGCTTCAATCCGGCAGCAACTGTATCCAGTTAGACTGGATGCCGGCCTCAACATAGTTGGGAAAAGGCTGGCAGATGATGATGAAATAGCTTGAATAGAAAGTCAATGCTTCCTAAAATTATTCTTTAGCCTGGCCCAAAGGACCAAATTATACAGCAACATACATAGTTATATTTTTGTGACTATAACCACTTTCAAACTAAGTTTTCTTGATAGGTTTATCTAGTACATTTTTTATCTAAACTTCTAGGTCTGGATTAGTATTTTAAAATGTGAAACTATTACTTTACTTTCATCTTTCTTTTTACTTTCCTAGGACAGGAGCAGCAATTAATGTCTGGCAAAATGATTTATTTATTTATTTATTTATTTATTTATTTATTTATCCTCACACTAGAACGCCATTCAGCAATTACACCAGCGGAGCAAAAAAAAAAAACTTCATAATTGTGCTGGTTTCCATCCATCCTGTGCGCGGTGGACATCGAACGGGCGGCGATGGATCACGCACGCTTACGCATCCTCAAGAAATTTCTCCATAGCCCCATCACTCCTTCCATATTACGCACATTCTTTACGAATTTTTGAAACAACGAATTTTCCAAAATAAATACATTAAAATTGAAAAAACGGAGAATTTTAAGGTGTCATCCTGACTGACGGATGACAGTTGAAAAAAAGTATTAAAAAAAGATGATGATGAACCAATTGAATTAATTGTTAGTACTAAGAAATGTACAGAATAAATTATTTCATGCAATACCCACCATTACTGCCATTACTTTCTAAAGATGATGTCCCAGATGCCATAATATATCTGAAAATGAAGACCAATTGCTTTAAATTGTTTTGGATAGTGATATCTTACTGTACCCATTGAGACTATTTTATTAAAACACCTTAAGAGTATAAAGGTCCATACACTATTATCATGAGTCTGTTTCTATAGATATGGTTATATTTAATGAAACAGACACCTCTGAGCTCACATTTCTAGTAACACCAACATAAAATATTAATGTATAAATTAACAAAACTATGAAAAAATATTATAGTTTTCATAATAAGGCTGAGCCATGTGAAGCCAGTATGGAACAAAATTATTACTATAATATATAAACAGCCTATTGTTGTATATCTTTTAAACTATTACAACAGTTATAATTTTGACAACTCAATGATGCTCTATGTCCAAAAGAGGACTTCTAACTAAAAATGAATGAATGATATTGTATATACCCACCTATCACCTAACACAAGCATTCTACTTGCTTAAAAGGTGATCTCCAAGTCATGCGTGTTTTAGTTGTATGTAATTGCAATAAACATTTTTATTTATTTTTTATTACTTATTATATTGTAAATTGCACCAAGTGCCTCTTGACCAATGCAACTGCTATTGTTGGATGGTCAAAATAATAGACCGAAAGAACAGTAATTGAAATTGTCAGTCTGTTAGACAATACAGTCGGTTAAACTCTCTTCCCATGAGAGCTAAAAGTCACGAGACCGGTCCAACACTGTTGTTGTGACCAATGCAGTTACCAAATTTTGCATGATTGAACTTTTGGTCCATTATGACGGGAGAAAGCTTCAATTTTAAGTTGTGACCAATGTAAAATAGTATTCTTCAGAACTAAACATTAACTTTCACTGGTTATGTGTACAAATATGAGAAATATTGATGTCTGTAATCAAGCCAGCTCAGATTAAGAACTTTCCTGTAGTTATAATTTATTATTTATTGATAGTGACTATTTAGTGATAGTCCATTTAAATGAATGAAAATAAACATAAAAGGAAATCAATTGTTAATAGGTATTTACAATAGTATAATGGTTCCTTTATAATTTTCATTCATCATTACTCTTTCATTTACTTCCTGTTATTTGTGTACATACTGAGCATAACAACCCTAGCATTTTTTTCTCATTATGTCTGTGACAGACAATCACTTTTTATACATATGCATAGTTATAGTTAGTGTCCCTGGGCACTCAGTCCAATAAGAAGCCTGTAAAAACAAATCATTATTACCTTATTGATTAGAATTTTACATCCATTGTTCCACTTCACAGCTATACTTTGGGCCCTGTGTAAAATATAACAAGTTATAAGGTATAACACAATAGCATTACTATAAACAGATAAACAGCATTGCCTAGTAAACGAAATTACTGTAAAATTATAATATTTACTAGGGTCAATCCACTTGACATATTTTCTACGCTCTAGTGACTATTACAAAACTGCACCGCAAAGCGAGGACTGTTGCGATTGCACACGACAAACGAACAACGAAACATGGAACACCTTCACACCACACAATTATCGACTAACAGTACACAGACACGGTCTATCAACGTCGCCGCACACCCAAATCACTTATCAAACAGCAAGCGCAACAAAAAACTCTCCTTTCGCTATGAATATGGTTTTCACGGCGACAGAACTGTCTACGAACTTATTTCACAATGTAAACATATTGAGTATTACCAAAGCGGCTCATAATCAACAATGCGCGTCCCGATTCACGAGTATTTGTGTAAAAGAAAAGCAATAATAACTTGAACAAGAAAGATAACACGTATTATCGTCACTAATTTGCCAACATTTCTCGTTTCTATACCTTTTTTAGCAAGGCAAATGAATGAATGAATGACGGACGTCGTCGGACATATTGAACCAGTGTCACCAACAATAATCGGATAATTAGCCTAGGGTTTCCATGAATCTGAATCGACAAGTAAAAATACGATAAATACGAGTAATATTAAGAGATACTACCAAATTTTTTACCACAATAAAAAATTGCAATATACCAAGTATCTAATTTTAGTTCTAATATTTCAATGTATTTATGTAAAAAAAATATACAAAATTGACACATCGTTAGAAAAGGCAGTTTGTCTGTGAGTCAAGTGTGTATCCAAACATTTGAAGAACTGTCATGAGGAACTGTCAACAACATAAATCGTTTCAGGTCGAAATAATTCAAGTATATTGGGAACAATAGCATAACATTTTTTTTCCTTAGGTACCAGAACACCAAGGACCAAAAGGAACATTGAAAACCCTAGTGTAAAAGGACCAAAATGGGTTCTAACATTGTTAAAAAACTACTTCTGATCAAAAGTGAATAAAACTTACCGTTAAATTATTATGTATTATTTTCTAATAAAATTCGTCGTAACTTTTGGAGTTACATTTTAGGGAATTGTTTTTTTACTTTGTTTTAAACTCTGCTTTTTCGTAAACAATTCTTTTTTTGCTCTGGGATCATTTCTTGTACCTATTTTATTAGCTGTAAGTTATAGCTTGCGTGTTTTTCAAAAAACGCGGGAGGCCGTTTGCATGGAAGTGTTCAATGTATACTACAACTCTATACTTTGGCAGTATACGGTCTCATCACAATCGATGCTACAGCTCGGGAATCGTAGACGATGATTGGCTAATAATAAAATAGCACAGACAATCTATTAGACGATATAGAACACGTTTTATGCCGTAGCGGAATACTACGCTATGATTGGTTAGTGGTTACGCGACAAACATATAAAGATAACACGCCGTATACATAGTTCGATGGAGTACTATTTCGTCGTACAAATAAATGACACGCAATAGTGAAGAACCAATAAAAAACAAGGCGCAAATACGTGTTTTTTTATAAATTAAGTGGTCAAACACAAAAACATTTCCTCATATATCATTTGTAACGGTTTGCAAAACAGTGGTGTATCTTAGCAGTGAGTGATAACGTGAAAATCGAATGTTTTGATGTCGCGAGGCATGACCACGGCATGACTTCCATGCCCTGCGTACCTACGGAAGGGCGTGCGGTGCGAATTACGTTTACTATGAATGATTTTATCTCTTTCTAAACTCGAGTGTCTGTGAATGACCGAGTGTAACAGCGAGCGTACCAAATTATGGATTGAAATAGTGTTTGTTGTTGATGTATTATGATTATTTCGCAAAGATAAGATTTTTAACATTAGTGTTATCGTGTTAGTGAGGAATCGCCGCGGCTCTACCCACGGAATAAATTCTTATGGTACTACGTCGGATTCGTTACGCCGTTCGATTTATCATAACGAGGTACTATTTACGCACTATATGGTGATTATTGTAAGTATTTTTAGTCGTGCCGCGTGTCCGTCGACGGTGTTTTACTATTCGTCGTTTATTAGGGTGACTTTCATCATTGGTGTAAACAACTTCAAGGTTATCGGTTGGCATGTGCCAGAGTCGTTAGGTGCGGGACTGGGATGCAGGAGTGATGTCGGCGGCGGGAGGTGGGGGCGCGGGCGCCGTGGTGCGCCAAGGGCAGCTGCGGAAGCTTAAGACGATGAAGAAGAAGTACTTCGTGCTGCGCGCAGAGAGCCCGGAGTGCTCGGCGCGGCTGGAGTACTATGAGTCGGAGAAGAAGTTCCGCGCGGGAGTGGCACCGCGCCGCGTGCTGCCGCTGAAAAGCTGCTACAACATCATGCGTCGCCTGGACCTGAAGCAGAAGCACGTCATCGCGCTGTTCACCAGAGAAGAGCAGTTCTGCGTGGTGGCGGAGAACGAGCAGGACCTGCACGCTTGGCTAACCGCCATCCTGAAACAGCACCGCACTGAGGATGCCAGTGATGAGCTGCTTCACCCAATACGTAAGTCTGAATACTTTCCTATGGAACTTTCCCACAATGTTTACTAAAACATGAGTACATGCTGGAATGTTTAAGGTTATGTAGGTACCAATGTCATGTTCAAGTGTTCCCTTTGAACATTCACTATTTACTATGGGGCTACCTTGGCAAATGTGAACCATACAAATATTTCTTGTTTTCAAATACTTCACTACTTAAATCAAATTAGTTTCCAATTACTTTGTTCTAATGAAATAAACATGTTAATCTGTTCTTGCAAATACATGCCAAATATTTGCCTAAACTTTTTGCAAAATCTTACATAAATTCATATAAGTTAAAATAATCTCACAGTTATGTAGATTCAACTCATCACATAATCAGTATTTGTTTTAATATCTAGCTGTTGTGTGTAGTTAAATATGCAAAAACATCATAATTTATTGTCATTCCCATAATTAAAGTAGTTTAGTATTTCTGTTTGAATGAGAATGTTTAAATATTTATTTTTTAGTTAGCACTTAATATAACTAAAAACTTAAATAAATACTAATCATAATGAATAACATCACACTGTATGCCGATGATGGGAATTGTTTAGCTAATTTATTTGTTCTAAAAGTTACCAGTAATCAAATATAATACTTAGCCATCAACATTTTTCATTCACAAGTTGGTGCGTCACATGGCATCCTGTTTACTAACTTTAAAAGCTTCACAAATACAACAGATATTATGTAGAAATATGTGGAATATGTCGAGCTTTGAATTAAATTCCTAGCTCAATGAGCTACTGAAGTATGTATGAACATAATTTTATAGAAAATTAGCATCTGCTTGTGGCTTTACCTGCGCCACCTACCAGGTCCAATGTTGAATCTAAACCATCCAAACCCACTCAGACACACTGAAAATTTCATCAAAATCAGTCCAGCTGTTTAGTGACATGCACACAAAGAAGAAGATATACATATACCTATAGATATATCTGATACTAAGTAAACAATTTTCGTTATTTACTTAATGTAATAGCTTGAGGTGGAATTATGATAGTTAACCCGGCGTCATTGTGGTAGGAAATAGTTACATGGATGTTGAGGTGGGTCAATATTACCCATATATTTATTTAATACATTGTATTTCCATAATTTTCAAGTAAATTCATAAACTGTCATTATTTCAGTATAAATGTATTCTGGTTTTGATAATAAAGCAGAAAAATAATAATTCAGAAATGTTTAATTGAGTTTAATCAACTTTTAAACTAACTCTCAAAAATTACAATAAAAAAATGTACAATATTGGCTTCAGCTACCTACTGCACAGAACAGCAACGTCGCGCGCGTACTTTAAAAAAATATTTGAAATTTTAAACCAACCGGGTAAATTTCACCCAACCTCAATGATGCCAGGTTAATAAGCTATAAAATTTTTGTTTCTTGGGGCATTTTCATTCTTTAATGTCCTGCTTAGAAAGTTACTTCTGGCAAACTTTTGTATTGAAGTTGAAAACAGCTTGAAAGAAATATAGTATATTAAATCTTGATATTATGGCTATTGCATTTCTTTTTTTATCAATGTTTATTTTTGGTTGAACATATGATTTTTATCATTCTAAAGTGAGTCGGAAAGTAAAGTGACCCATCTGATTCACTATTCCTCAGGAAATAAGATATATGAACAAAAATATAATTTGTATCTTATCGAATATAATTTGTATCAATTACTACCCAATAGGACTACCTAAAGCAGCATCATGGGGTCTATAGGCTTTGTAAGTCCAATTAGACTAATTCTGTAACGGTTCTAGGAAACCTGGCCTTTTCTTTGTAGACTGTTCATGAATGGTCTTTTTATTTAGTCCATTTCCTCCACTAAGTACCTAGTTTGAGCTAACTAAACGTAGAGTACTTAATATTCATAAAACATTGATTGTAACACCCTAAAAACGAAACAAAATTACAAAACTCGAATATGAACGACAGAACTGCGTAGGAAACGTAAATTGCAGTGTATTGCGTCTTAGCGGAAAGCACGGCACACGGGCGGAGCCGCGGGCGCCGCCAGCTAGACAATAAACAAACATTAAAACAAAATCCTAATAACTTACTTCGCATCAGACAATAATTATGTGAACAGGCCATAAAAACGCTAAAGCACGATCATGTACTATGGACATTTAGGCGCGTACGTAAGAGCCGGTGTCGTTGACCCCCGGTAATATTGTGATGCTGTGGGTAAACATACGAATACAATCATTAATCTTAATTCGAGCTCGTCGGAAGCGAGTGACGGCCCTTTTCACACGTTACGATTGTAGGGCTGTTAGGGTCGCCGGTTGTTTTGATTTTTAGATCGAGTTGTGAGTGGTTTTGCGACCATTTTGCACTGTTCGACGTTACTGAAAAATGCTGATATCATCAACATTCTGTCATGATTAGTCATTAGTTACTCGACGTTTACGTTACGGGGATTTTTTTTATTAGTATTTTAGCAGACTACATTGACGCGGTTCGTGAGATGTGTTGTGGTATTTTTACGGTTTTTGCACTTGTGACGTAGCAGGCGGTCTAGCCTCGGGGCCTCGCGGTTACTCGATCGTATGTAGCGATCAATCAACTCAGCCTACCGCAGTCCTCAGGTCTCTCGAATCTCGCCCCAATACTCGGTTTTTAATCGTCACTACCTTGGTAGGGGGCAGGCGAAGTTGTTTCTTTCGCTGACGTCAACATTTTTCGGCTAGGACTACACGAGAGCCAGTACGGTTCCGCTTCCTATACATTTAGAAACCGGAGTCATGTTCATGATTCCGTTTACTTTAAAACAACGACGGGGCCGTAATACCTAAGTTTGGTGGCCTAAAGTAGAACATACTAATGTCTAAGACCGGGCTTTATTCCCTAGCCGCTGCCTGCCATCATGAGAAAAACCCAGCTGTTCAAGATGCTGGTACGTAGCGCCTGTTACGGTTTCTATAAGTAAACACCATGAGATGATAGTGTCTCTGTCTTATTTAAAAACATAATGTTTCAAAAATATACGAGGGGCGTTCAATATACATATTCTCGGCAACTGCATGAAAAAAAAAAAAACGTAAATTCCATTAAAATAATTTTTATTTTTCAATGTAATCTCCCATTACCCCAATGCTTTAATTAGGTACATCTCGAAATTATATAAATAAAATACTACAAGGTGAAAAATATCTTTAATTTAACCCTTTACTGCATGATATATTAAATAAGTGATATTTTTTTTTTCATGTTAATGTTTTTATTAAAGCTTCAGAATTAATTATAGTTTTTTTTTTTTATTTTTTTTTCATGTCCAACTGGTAGGTATGTGATGATAGACACAATAGTTGTGTTTTATTATTGCTAATGATATGACAAACAAACCCCATTAGGATTTATACGCTAGTTTTTTTATTTTTTTAGAGTAAATGATATATGGTTTCCTATGCGGTAAAGGGTTAAGGAAGTCGGTGTCTGGATCTGTATTTTAGTTTTTTACCACTGGCTTCCGAAATTAAATTTATTTTTCACTTTGTAGTGTTTTTTTGGAAGTCAGTTGTTTTTTTTTTTTTTTGTAAATCATCAGCCACCTGTGGTCTTCATCAAAATCAAAATTAAAAGTCATTTATTCAATCTAGGCTGAGAATCAGCACTTCTTCACGTCAAAATTACAAAAGACAGTCCCCCAAAACGCCCGCCATTCATCATCAGTTCCACTTCACCAAACGGTGCTCTTCGAGAGCAAATGCACGAGTTACTATAAAAAATACCCAAATCCTTACAGGTGTGCCTCTACAATTTGTTTCCCTCGATTTCCATGGGATTCCCTCATCAGATTCCGACTCAGTGACAATGGGACCACTTCGATAGCATACCCATTGAAAAAAAAAAAAAGAATTTTTAAAATAGGTCCACAACTGACGGAGAAATCGGTGAACATTCCTACATAAAAAAAAACATACATAAAGTAGAACATATAACCTCTCCTCCTTTTTGGAAGTCGGTTAAAATATAAAACGTGTCTAATAATAATGACATAAGCTGGGAGTACCTCCACGCGATGTAGGCGATAACAGGAATATTACTGGCTAAAACTCCCATTTAATTAATGAGAATGCCTTCGGGCTAATGTTGTTAATTGTTTCGATAATAAATACTGGTTGTGTCGTTGTGTCTCTGTGTACTCGGTAACGCAGGGGAGCAAACGCAGCAATCGAAGTCCTTACAATTACATTTACGATCTTCTATTCGATATTTTAAGTTGATACTTTAAGTTTAATATTTGTGTATGTATTAGGATTATACAACGTGTAACGTTAAATGCGCAAAACCTCAGACACCCCAACTGATTTTTAATTCAATTGACCTATTTCAGAGAGAAAATAAGTCATTAAAAAAATTGTATAGGTTTTATGTGCTGTTTTTGTTTTACTGGCCATTCTGATCGTTTCTTGCGTCTGCGACGACGCTTTATCGAGGGAGGAGTCGGCACCGGGCCGCTGCGCCGCGCTGACATTGGCTTGCTTGACCTATTAATAAATAGACACGGCAACGTTTTTCAAAAGATTTTTTGAAAATTGTGACCTATATTAAAAAGTGGTTCAATTCATTCTGCTCGTTATTCTGATCAAACTATTTTCAGGTTTTGCGCATTTAACGTTACACGTTGTATATACAACGTGTAACGTTAAATGCGCAAAACCTCTTAAGGGGTCATTGTACTCATCATTATGAACAACTTTTACTATGGGACCAAACCTGAAATCGCGAAAAAAAATCAGCTGTTCCCTACATTTATGTTCGCATAACTCGTCAAAATGTAGGGAACAGCTGATTTTTTTTTCGCGATTTCCGGTTTGGTCCCATAGTAAAAGTTGTTCATAATGATGAGTACAATGACCCCTTAAGAGGTTTTGCGCATTTATCGTTACACGTTGTATAACATATTGTATTTGTTTTCATTTTCATTCTACTTCAAAAATAGGTATTTAAAATGATAACCCAAAAATAATTTAAATAAAAAATAAGTTCTAAAACTACAACCCGACTACTGAAAAATCACGCTCTAAAAAGTATGAAACAAGAAAATATTGTCATCTGAAATTGTTATAATGTACAAACTATTCAAGATTTCAACAACTTACACGTGATATATTTTAATGCATTTAATACATATTCGTAGTAATGTTCAGAGGATAACCGTGGTCGTGTGCCATTTTGCTTCAAAGCTTATGATTGCTTACTTGCTACTGTTAGAATGTATTGTTTTGATAGGTTAGATGGCATACGACCACGGCTATCCTCTGAACATCACTATGAATATGTATTAAATACATTAAAATATATTACGTGTGAGTTGTTTACCTAATAGACGATAAATATTGAATATAGTTTGTATATAACAATTTCAGATGAGAATATTTTTTGTTACATACATTTCAGAGCGTGATTTTTTAATTATAATTATTTGTTCCCTAATTTGAAAAATAAGTTCAAAAACTAAAACCCGACCACTGAAAAATCACGCTCTAAAAAGTATGTAACAAAAAATATTCCTCGGGGTCCGGGCTATAGAATGGGTGGTGAATTTCTTCGAAACCACAATCTCGCACAGCAGCCTTGGAAACACGCGCCGTGTGGTCAGTTTACCCCGTCTTTTTTCTTTAATTGCTTCCCGTAAATTTCGTAAAGTGGATACGTAGGATTCTGCGTTTATGGTTTCACCTTTTTATTGTGTACTCAATCAGCAAAATTCCCTTGTGAGTCCCAAAACACTGTGGCCATGATTTTTCCGGCAGACGGAACGACTTTGAATTTCTTAGGAGGCTCAGTACCCTTCTTGTGCTACTGCATGGACTCTTGCTTACTTTCAGGGTCATAATGAACCCACGTTTCATCTCCAATTACAATTCGATCGAAAATACTTGGTGGAACTACACCACAGAGCTATACAAACACCCCACCACACCACACTAAACACACACACTATTACACCACACTATTTAGAGCATATTGTACATTCCTTTACACCTGCAGCCTGTGGGCTCGTTATACAAAGAAGTGCTATAGCGACCTCCGCGTTCTCTACAATAATGCGTTTAGGATTGTGGTGGGGCTGCCTCGGTTCTGCAGCGCCTCGGGTATGTTCGCGGAGGAGCGCACCGCCTGTTTTCACGCGACTATGCGCAGGCAGAGCATCTCTCTGGTGCGCAGAGTACGGGCCAGCTCCGGCGCAGTCCTGGCGATGATTGCTGATAGGCTGGATTGCCCCTACATGCTGCATTGTTGCAGCAGGCATGTTCCGGCAAAGCCGTTTATCAAGCGTTATTAATTTTATTAATTTCAGTAATTTTATTAATTTCAGTGTGTGTCCGTGTATGTATTTATAGTATCGCAATGTTATAATTACATTTTTAATTTTTATGCTAGAATTTTTGACATTTATTATGAATTTATTTTTATTTTTATTATTATGTTTCATTATTTTATGTTATTTTATTCTATTATATGAATGCTTTGAAAATTGTAAATTGTCTATGGGCCTTGTTACCCGAAATAAATGAATTTTATTAATTAATTATTTATAAAACTATAGCACTCGATTCGCACTTGCTTTGCGCTGCGCTGTGAGCATTCGCGGCACACATCTTGCATTGACTTTTGAAAGGTAAAGAACGTCATGAAGAATAGTGTGCACAGAACCCACAGAGATGTGGGTCATCTCTGCTATCATTTTGATCTTTCTTCGGCCATCCTCCAGTATAAGCTTCTAAGCTTTTTTCAAGTTTTCTTCCGTAGATGCAGTAACCGGGCCACCCGAGCGAGTGTCGTCTTCAAAAATCTCTGCCCCCTTTAAATTCACTTGACCACTTTTGAACTGTAGAATAACGAAGATACAGAATCTTAGTAAACAGCCGCAACTCTTCGTGAATAGTTTTTCGACTTTTTCCTTGTTTGGTAAGGAATTTAATAACAGCGGGGTTCTCGATTTTCTTCAACATTGTCACGTTAGCCATTCAAGTTGTCGTTGACTAAGGATAACTACCAAACTAATGATCACAACTATATGAAATTTTACCTTTATACCCTTACATAATGCCATTAATTAATGAATTAGTCAAATTACCCACATCATTAGTAAATCACCCTGATACCGAGAATACATTGACCGCCCTTCGTAAGTTGAACATTGTTAAATGGTCTTCGCTTGAACAGGGTGTCCCATGGGAAATTTCAAACTTAAATTTGTATGGGAAAAAAAAACCTATGATTATAGAAAACTTTTAATGTAAAGCAATTATGCGGATTTTAGGTTTTAAAAGTGATGCTGTCGAGATGACGCCCACAGTCTCCTCCAACGCATTCTTAATCGCGAGGAAAACTTTCTTACACGTTTCTGACGTGATTTGGTTTATTTGGGTATAAATATTTCTTTTAAGTTGGCGAAAATTCCTTGGCGGCGGGTCGTACTCTTTAGATTTCAAGAAGCCCCACAAAAAGAAATCCAAGGGCATGAGGTCAGGCGACCTTGGTGGATACGGGATGTTTACAAACTTTGAGATTATTTTTGTTCCAAAAATGTGCGTCGCAGTCTCTAAAGACGCCCTTGCCGTGTGAGCTGTCGCGCCATCTTGCTGAAACCAGGTTCTTATCCTGGATGGTTCTGCAATGCTGGGTGCAAAAATATTTCAATGATGTTGACGTTGAGATGTCACAGTTACTCCGTGACCGTTATTTTCAAATCCGTTAATGTCAGGCCCGATAATCCCGTTCATAGACATTCCGCACTGCCACCTTTGGGCTGTGAAGTTGTTGTTCATGTTTCTCATATGGGTTTCCTTGAACACAATATCCAAAGTTTTGCTTATTTACATAGCCTGATGAAAATGAGCCTCAGAACTAAAATTATGTTACAAAGTGTCCGAATAGTTCGAAATCACTGTAGCATTGTTTCGGCGTATGTTTTTCGTAAACTGTTGTCGTTGGGCTTTAAATACTGAACCAACTGCATCTTATAAGGGTGGATCACTGCGTTTCGCACTAAATTGTTATTTTCTTCGTTTGATATCGCATTGGAGGGGTCAGGTAATGTATTATTTACTGTGGATCCGGTTTGCCGAAACTTTTCAACCCACGTACGAATATGCTGTACGCTTGGAGCTTCACTCATACGATGAACTGAATCGAGCACAAAATCTTCGCCTTGCCACAGTCGGCGATTCGTTGTTTTGAATATACGCTTCCACAACGTAAGCGCGGTGCGAACCCGACCAACGATCCATTGTTACTAAATAATCCGCACAGTGGTCTCGAACGTCGTAGAGTGAGATCGGTAGATCGGTAGGTATTTGAGAAAAAAATACAATATTCAATCAAATTCGTTTATTTATTTAAAAAAAACTTACAGACTAATTTATAACAATCATACTTAAGTATGATTGTTATAAATTATGTGAGCCCATATCGGTAGAAATACCGAAAAATCGGTAGGTTCGAGACCACTGAATCCGCACGACCCCTGCATCTGTTACCGCTCGCTCCGCCTTTCTCCCGCCAACCGTAATCTTTTAATTCAAATTTAAAGTTTGAAATTTCCCATGGGACACCCTGTATTAATAGCTCTTGGAATTGGAAGGAAAAGGCGATCAGTTTCTCATTTGATACTGAATGTTACGTCTAGATTGTACTACAATGGGAAAGAAACTACTTATGTGAAGCAGCATATCTACCAAGACTCCCAACACTTCGTGCTCCTCACATTTTCAATTCCTTCTGCTCTATAAAATCATACTACGATTACAATTTACCGTTTGGATTGCATTCATCATCATCCCCCTTATATTTAACCAACAGCAAGGCTTTTAAAACGCCATAATTCGTATTTTGAGCCAAACTTGGTAGTCCACTCACAGTAGTGTAGAGGGCATTTCCTTTGGATTGCCGATTAGTAATAGCGGTTTTAGGAAACCTACATAAAAAAATGCCTTTTTACCAATTCAAGGACCATATTTTAATGTAAAAGAACACGCAAGCACAATCTGTCGACCACTCATAGGTCAGCGCGTGATCTCATATTTGTTTGCTAACTAATTTGTGTTTACTAGTGCAATGATTAATTGTATTGTTTATTGTGAAGTCCGTAAACGATTGTGTTTACTGATCGAGGCACGTGAACTGCAAACATAGCAACGTGTAGTGCCTACGTACAGGTACCTATGTGATACGTTTGCCTTTTCAATTGTTGTAAATGTTTTTCTTTGAAATATTAATAAATGGATTGGAATTTTTATTTATTTATTCAAACTCAAACTCAAAGCATTTATTTCAAGTAAACCAATTACAGGCACTTTTGAATTGTCAAGGGGTCGGTCAGTCAGAAAGATGAAGCTAGTTGCCCATTCCATATTATTAATATACAACGTGTAACGTTAAAGGCGCAAAACCTCAAACACCCCAACTGATTTTTAATTCAATTGACGTATTTCAGAGAGAAAATAAGTAATTAAAAAAATTGTAAAGGTTTTATGTGCTGTTTTGAGTTTTACTGGCCATTCTGATCGTTTCTTGCATCTGCGACGACGCTTTATCGAGGGAGGAGTCGTCACCGGGCCGCTGCGCCGCGCTGACATTCGCTTGCTTGACCTATTAATAAATAGACACGGCAACGTTTTTAAGGAAGATTTTTTGAAAAATGTGACTTATATTAAAAAGTGGTTCAATTAATTCTGCCCGTTATTCTGATCAAACTATTTTCAGGTTGTGCGCAATTAACGTTACACGTTGTATATAACATTACTTTTCAAATTTACAATTTGTACAGACGCCAGCACATCAAGCTACTACAATCTGTCAGATCTCTTTAATATATTTTCAACTTTATCGCTATAGCATAAGGTTCAAAGTTGATTGGGAAAATCTGAAAGTTTCGGGTAGCTTGATGTGCTGGCGTCTGTACATTACAAACTTAAGTCTAAGCGCCTCCGAATAGGGTTAACCTTTCGCCTTAATGTAAAGTTTTGGCTGCCTATCTTTAGTTGAGTCGAGTTTAGCTTACTCAAGCTAAACTAGTAGTAAAGTTAGTTGCAAAAGCGCAATGTGAGTAATTGAGTATGTAGGCCCCCACAAGGTGGACCGAGCTAGTGAAGGTCACGGGAATCCGCGGGGTGGGGGTCTAGCAACTCCGGTCGCTGTAACAATCCCTGGGGTCACGTATATCCAGCACAGGAAGGAGTCTTGCGGCTGAAATGTTGAGTTTTGTATACGTTCTCGATCAAGGGCAGTGTAATAATGTTCAGTTCTATAATAACACAATGTCAGCAGAACATAGGCCTTGGTCTTGCCTTGTTCATTCACTGATGTAAACAAACTATTGCTTTGTATTTCTGCACGGAGTTCCGTTGCCTACGCACTACGCATCAGATGACCTTTGTTGCGAATTGATGCGCAGAAGCGCGAATAGTTCTTACCTATATCATTTTACTGTTTCTTTCCCGGGATTTTTTTAATGCTGGTAATAGAACATACAAGATATCTCATCATCATTTCAGCCAGGATTCGTTCACACCTGGGTATAAACGTCCTTTTCTGCCATTCTGCACGATTCTGTGCTTCCGAATTTCTTCAGACTTTATTGGCAGTCCCAGAGATATTGACACTAACTTCAATCAGTTATGGAGAAGGGTCATAATAAATGTTTTGTAGCGTTCATGCGCTGATATGATGATAATGAACTACAATAACAAAGAATTTCCTTCAACAGTCGGTGCACAAGGACAATCAGCTGATACATTGTTATCTTATCACACGTAACACACTGTTACGCTTTTGATTCTAAAGAAGGTAGGCTGATATTGTAATGCTTTCAAACCAGTGCAGTTAACCGAGTGAAGTCCTATAAATAGAAGCAAAACCTGTCAGGTGACCTATAAATTCTTTTTAATTGGACCACACATCTTCGAGTTGTTATTACACTACAGGGGACACGAAATTAAATCCTCAAGTTTCCCAGGTCTTGATGGCGGGGTTTTCTCGCGCATTCTCCCTAGAACCTCCAGTAGATCTTCCCCTATCCCGTCACCGTGTGCGTTCGCGCAGCGGAATGTTGTTGAATTTAAAGATTTTAATTAAGCAGATATTTAGTGTATGACGTCATATAATTGTGTATGGTAAAAAAAAATTTGTGCACGCAGCCATTGTGGAGAAATTCACCAAAAACTGATTCCGCTGGGCGAACGTTGTCCTGGCGGAACTTTTTTTAATTCAGACTTTAGAAGAAAAGAGATGTGTCCAAAAATTTGTGTGTATTTGTGTGTAATTGTGTATGTATGAATAAAATTAGTGCATGCATAAACTTCGGAGAAATTCAAGTTTTTGCTACGCGAACGTTTGGCCATTAGCTAGTTTTCATATAAAGCGCTTACATAGAGAGCTGTAGATTTTTACATACGTTGTTTTGAATTTGTTTATATTTGTTTAAAAAACAGATTTAGAAACAATCCTAGGGCTTAAAAGATAAAAATATAAACGTAAAATACGCTTGTTAGGTCTTAGTTCTTAAAGTATGCACTTTGGGGTCTAGATTTTCACGTTTATACAAACCTTGTAAGTGTCTACAACACGTTGCCAAGTATCAATGATGTTCCGTTAGTAATTAAAGAGTTATAGGACAATTTACCATGAATAGATCACTGTTTACAAAGCAGTCAAATATCACGACGTTCTAAAGGAATTGCATGGTAAAATGTATGCTAATAATTAGTGTATTCATTCAACTATTCACATGCAAAATTTCATGTCATTAAATTCAGTAATTAAAGAAAAACAATTATAATACTGACGAAGCATCGAAAACCTACATAACCCGACCAAGTTCGGATGGCTACAAAAAAGCGGCCGTGCCATATATCTAAGAAACGTTCTTAACCTTCCAATATAGTATTTATTAATATGGTACAGTTGCGTACACAAGCGTTAGGAAAAAATAAAACAATTGCATTTCTTGAATGAATTTTTTTTTTAAATAATAACTTACTTTACTTTATTTTATTAGTTTTTGGTGGATTTCTCCACAATGACTGCGTGCACAATTTTTTTTTTACCATACACAATTATACGACGTCATACACTAAATATCTGCATAATTAAAATCTTTAAATTCAACAACATTCCGCTGCGCGAACGCACACCCCGTCACCCGCCCTAAACCCCGCTCCATAGGGATCCATACGGATCGACCCCAAGTTCGTTTGTCTGTTGTGTTTATCACCTTTCTAAAAGGAAAACCTCCCAATACATTCACACCATTCTAGGCCGCGTAAACAGAACGCAATAACAACAACAGTTGCGTCACAAGAACTGTTAATCTGCGAATCACCTTATATAGTAGTTAATTAAACTAATTAAAGTGTACCGTTATTTCTAACATTTCGTTTATATAACGTGGAGACTGCAAAGGTTCATCACCATAATAAAAAACCTTTTAACTGCGCCACACCGTCAGTTGTCGTAGATGGTAAAACTTATCACAAAAGATAAGCATGGTACCAAAGCTATAGCTTATATAACTCAATCACTCATGGGGCTGGTGCGGACGGATTTTTATAGGCTTGACGCACTGATGCTGCCTGTTTGAATTTTCGGATGCCATAGAATTTTAGACTAGAAGTTCGGAAGTCAACGACACTTGTTCGGCTTTTTCCGTATGACGTGGTTTTTTTAACTGAACAGACAGCTGTGCTGCTGGGGAGTTTGTTGCGCCACTTCTTCCCAGTGAAAGTACTAGGAAGTGGTGAAGGGAGTTTGGACTTTTAGGAACTGGACTAGATTCGGCCTTTGTGTAGCTAGACCTAGCCTAAATAGCACTCATTCTTGCAACAACCCACCTTGCAGGATCTACTAACCTGAGGTAGCACCCTAAAACCTTAAAGCAACCATGCTCACATCTGATTCCCTAAATTCTAGGAACTATAATGTAGGTTACCAACAAGGCTGTCATGTGTCAGTTCTTCAGAGTTGACTCCTCTTTCAATAAGCA
Source organism: Eremobia ochroleuca (assembly GCA_949629135.1). NCBI lineage: Eukaryota > Metazoa > Arthropoda > Insecta > Lepidoptera > Noctuidae > Eremobia > Eremobia ochroleuca. The sequence continues at coordinate 1,528,012 of OX451402.1, read as the reverse complement.
TTTCGCTTTGCTAGAAATTCCCCTAGAGAACATTCGATATTTATTGTAATTCGTAGATAACAACACGCCATAGATAAACTTAGTTTCTCGTGAAATATTTCCTTATTTTATCCATTCCATAACACACCAATCCGTTTATCGAAACAAAGTTATATTAGGCTCCAGACTATGAAAACACGATGATGAATAATTCTAAATCAACTTTGTAGGTCATTAGGTCACAGCTGAACGCTAATGACCTAGGCATTGTATAGTTATATCTAGATTGGCGCGCTTGGGAATATTCTGCTAGGTATCAGAGCTGTTTTTGTTCGAATACTTCAGAATCTTTAGATGTTTAGATCTTTGTTTCCGTAAGTTTCTTGCTAATAAGTAATTACGTAACTACGTTAGTTTAATGTTGTTAGCTCAACTATGTGAACTTTTTTATGTTACTTTACTTCTAATAAAATTTTTAAATACCTAATAAATTCTGTAATAGGGATGTTAGCGTCATTTATTTAATATATAAATAAATGTAAACCTAACTTAGCATATATGGTCTTCAGGTAAAATAATATTCCGACCAATAAATCTTTACAAATAAATAAAATTAAACTGTCTGTTTGTAATATGTCAAAGTAACAGCTTTTTACTAAATACATATTAAGTATAAAAGTATATTCGGTACCTACATAGAACAAAAAAAAAGGATTTTTAAAATTTTTGTCTGAATCTGTCGGTTTGTTTCGGCTAATCCCCGAAACGACTGGACCGATTTTGATGGGACTTTCACTGACAGCTGATATAAAGAGTTTGTAACTTTTATTTTTGAAAAAGAATTAGACTATACCGCGCAAAAAAATTAAAACCTATGAAATCCAATTTATTTTCCGACAAGCACGCGAATGCAGTCGCGGGCACAGCTAGTTACTTAATATATCTACTGAACAAAAACAATATGTTTACATGCCCACAAATAAACAATAGGTAGGCATCAGAGCGAAGTAAACAAAATATTAGAGGAAAAAATACTTCGGTATTAATTTCATGAATTTTATTTTGAAACGCCGTGTTTTCCAAGTTGGCTCGTTTTCCCTAATATGCACTTGGTTATAGGTAAATAATAAATAACGTTTGCATGTGGCTACTTCATGCTACCTACTAATAATATAAATGGCTTAAGTTACAATAATGTAAATTTTCAGAATACTGAAAAAATCTGTAGAGAAACAGAATCTCTACAGATTTTTTCAGTTTTCTGAAAATTTACATTATTGTAACTTAAGCCTGTTTGCATGTTACCTCCTCAAATGTGTTTGTGGACTTACAGTAGGTAACTAACTATTAAGTGGCAAATGCTAGCTTCTAATGCACCAGAGCCTGGTGCCTACGAAAACTAGGTGTAGCCTGCAAGTGAAAAACAGAGGATCGTCGTTTGTTGAATAGCGCTCGCTAAGGTTGCTTAATTACCTGTATAATCGATGTCGTGGTGTAATGATTCTCTAGTCAGAAGTTGGTAGTGTGTGAGCTAACAACCAGATAAACCCCTCTTACAGCCCCACGCACTCACCGATTTTTTTGTAGACCCCTTTTGTGTCCCAAGCAATAGATAATTATTTCCGAGCAGAGTAAGTATTAAACAAATGATATTTACTACTTTTCCAGAACACGTATGGCAAGTAAATGTCCAGAAGAAAGGCCTGGGTGCCACGAAGAACATCCAGGGTCTTTATAACCTGTGCCTCACCGACAAGACGCTGACTCTGGTCAAGATCAAGAGTCACAACAACGTCATCAGCGATCTGGGGCTTCTGGAGCGCGTCGAGTACTCCTTGAAGAACATTCGGAGGTTTGTACACTCAACTTACGGGACCCGAGAGATAATATGGGGTCATACACGGTATAAATGACAGACGACGCTCTACAATACAAATCCAAACGTTTCTAAAACTCGATATAACGGTCGGTATTGCACGTATGACGTACGTAAGACACCACAATATACTCAAACTACCCACTGCATCTCCCGCTCGCGCTATTACTTCGTTTTCGCTTTACGTTCTTTCTGACTTTTCGTCTTTTTGCTCGGCTCCTAAGAGTCGTAGCGTGATGTTCAATATCCGATAAACTTCCTTAAGAATTGGACTATGAATATTTCAAATCCGACACGTAATACCAGAGATAAGCGCGTTCAAACAAACAAAAACTCTTCAGCTCTACTACTCGTATTAGCATAGATAAAAGCTCTGTGTGAAAAGCTCGCTCGGGGTAGTACTACCACCTTTGTTATTTCTGCTGCCATATAGCGTGTTTTCAGATTTGAAGGGTTTGAGTAATGTAATTACAGGCAGATGAGACATTTTGTCTCCGGGAGTTAGTTGCAATTGGCTCCGTTTATCGGAAAACAGACACGCGTGGGTCCTAGTAGCATTGAACTTGACCAAGTTAGCTTCCACACTTCAAGGCCGTGTTTGAGCGTTCAGCCAGGGCGAAGAGTATTTATTACCTTGAAGTTTCGATCGTTCTAGTACCTTCTAGTATTCTAGACCGACTGTTTAACGACTTTTCCTTCTGTTTGCACAAACAACAAAAAAATTTATATTTCCTGGTCATTTAATAATGTTACCTAATAATGCATACTACATAATCCTTGTATGTAATACTAGCAGCCAGCGCCCCACGGTGTCACCCGCATATGTGTCAATCCCATGAGAATATCGGGATAAAAAAATCAAAATCAAAAGTCATTTATTCAAACTAGGCTGAGAATCAGCACTTTTCGTACGTCAAAATTACAAAAGACAGTCCCCCAAAACGCCCGCCCTTCACCACTTCCTAGTGCTTTCGCTGGGAAGAAGAAGTGGCGCAACAAACTCCCCAGAAGCACAGCTGTCTGTTCAGTTAGAGAATACTTGACTGAATCAAAATCAAAATCAAAAGTCATTTATTCAAACTAGGCTGAGAATCAGCACTTTTCGAACGTCAAAATTACAAAAGACAGTCGCCCAAAACGCCCGCCCTTCACCACTTCCTTGTGCTTTCGCTGGGAAGAAGAAGTGGCGCAACAAACTCCCCAGCAGCACAGCTGTCAATACAAGGTATGCAAAGCAATTAACATTACAAGACACAGAACACTAAATTAAATTATTTGCCATATGTCAGCTAGCAAAGCCAATAAACCAAGAAATACAATAAAAAACTATACGTACTCAAGCAAAAATTAATAAATGGAAATTAAATAAAAGCCTCCAGGTATAAAGGGCGTGACCGCTAACATATCTATGCAATGCAGGGTTCTGTTTACATAGCTGTCGCTTGAAGTCACAAATGATAAACTAGGACCATCGAAGGAAACCAAATAAACAAGTTATCACTAATGATAACAATAATAAAACCATGGTCAGCAAGACGACCATAAAAAGTATCCTATATGTGAATAATGTTAATCCTGGCTATAAACTATCTGTGTCCCAAAAATTTAAATCCATTCAGTAGTTTTTGCGTGAAAGAGTAACAAACATCCATACAAACGCGAAAATTTGTGAGCATCTAAAACTATATTACTTTATCCTACTGGATAAGATATTATAGTTTCAGATGTAAAATATTAGTAATCTTAATTTTCAGTGATTAGGTAACTCGTGTTCCGTGAATTTTAGATATTTTTAATATTCAGTGGTCTATTGCGGTTATCCTTAAACGACGGGAAAATACCCGAGCCGCTATCGAAACGGGATATGTTAAAAAATATTGAGAATTTATATTGAGTTGGTATTTTGGAGATTGTCCTTCAGCATTTTCCGCAAAAAGTAAGAGTTATACGATATATTCCAGTAGCTTGGTCTGTAATATTATTGCTGCTACGACCCTTCAACTGTCAAGAAATCTCCTAGAGATCGGTAACAATAGAAAAAGAAATTGAATCTAATTAGTGACATTTGAGTTACTACGAATTTGTCTGCTGCACTGGCCAGCTGGCACAAACACACACCACAGCAGGACCTAGCGTGATGTTAAAATTTAACATCACGCTAGGTCCCGAAGGATTAATAGCCTATAGCCTTCTATCCAATACAAAAAAAAATCTGACTGGTGGTGGGAGATTAGCGCGTTCAAACAAACTCTAGCTTTATTATTAGTATAGATTTTGTACAAGTATAAAATAGGTCCACCAGCACTAAATTGTCCTTGAGGAAAAAAATATTTTTACTATTTTGTCCTTACTTATTTGTTTATTAAGGTTTACCGCGTAAACCCCAACGTTGAAGTGATAAACAAATGACGACGGTAATGAAGTGATCATTGTTTACTCGTAATTATTTACATAGTTGCGATAGTTCAGTGGTTAGTCGCGGGTGATTGCGTCTGTAGCAGATTGATAAAATCAATGTAAGCTTTAATTATACCTATTGCAATTTCTATGCAGTATTATAACTTAGTTCCCGTCCCTCAAAAGTAATGGTCAAGAATTATTTTAATCATTAATTAATTGCTACTTTTGAGGCGGCCAATCTGCCGATGAAGACAATCTAAGCAATGTTTATTATAGCAAGAATACTTTTTTCATAAGGATTGCCAACAAAAAACAGTAGATAAGGATACATGGAAGGAGGGAAGGAAGGCCCTTGTGAGATATTAATAAAAATATTACTTTTGGCTGACCAAGAAGTTAAACTTTAGGACATACCATGGCAAAAGCAGTACTAGGACAACGCGGCTAAGAACTCAATTCTTCGCCTCCTCTATGTCGCAGGCCGAAGCCTTACAAGTAGATCAAAGTCTTAATTTATTTACTAAACTCGGATTTATACATATAAACCAATAATATGCACTTTACTCAGAATGATGATTAATTGTTTTCAAATCCTTGTTTTATTTGTGTAACAGATGAAGCTCGTTTTCTCGGAATTGCACCGTCGCGTCGTCGTGTTCGTGCGTTCTGTTATGAATGTGTTCACCTTCTCACAAGGAAAAACGTGCGTCAATTGGATGATAACTGCGAGTGTTTTTTTAAATCTCATATTATGGTTGCTGAATTTATGAAGCATTGGACGGGCCGCAAACCAAGTATTTTTGGATAACATTATTTATGGTTGTCCATTGGAATTATGACGGTTCTATGACCAAAGCAAAATTTATGATTAAACACTAGGAACGTAATAGATATACCTACAGCGATGGGTAAACTTACCGGCCTTATTACAAAACAAGGTTTATCTTTAGACCCAGGTTTAAACCATCGAGTCATTTTAATAAATTTCGATAATTCGACAAAGTTAGTTCTTTTTACAAAAGCTGACGTTAAACCCGAGTCTCAGTTGTCAATTTTGCATTAAGAACTTTACTTTTGTCTGAATAAAGTTCAAAATACAGTAACTAACTCGTTGGTTTAGGCTAGGTCTAAAGTTACAACTCGTTTTTTAGGGTTCCGTAGTCAACAAGGAACCCTTATAGTTTTTCTATGTCCGTCTGTCCGTCCGTCCGTCCGTCCGCAGCTTAGCTCTGAGAATCTTAGTACCTACTAGAAAGTTATAATTTGGCATGGATATACATATTAATCTCGCCGACAAAGTAGTAAAATAAAATCATGAAAAAAATTTCTTTAGGGTCTACACGTAAAGTGGGGATGTTTCTTTTTTCTCGTCTACCTCATGGTGTGGGGTATCGTTGGATAGGTCTTCCCAAGATATTGCGGATTTCTGAAAACCTTTTTTCGATTCAGGGATCCGTTTGTGCTAATATTTTTGTAAGAGTGAAGTGCCCCAGTGCCAACTAAATGGTTGCTTTTGGATATGTGAAAAAAATCACGGCAGTAGTATATATAACGAAATTAAAAGGAAAACTAACACAGCTAAGTAGGCTTTACAAGTTTACGAGTAATAGTCGACCAACTTAAATTTGCAGTTGCATGTGTAAGGGAGAACATGATTTTCAACTACAATGTTAAGTTGGTTCTTGGGATAAATTAATTCCAACTACGCAACCCTTCGTTGTGCGTGGTCAGACACGCACTTGGTCAGTTTTAACAACACGGTTAGTGTACAAGATTACATCACTGCCTCTTCGTCTTATATACTTTATTGTACGTAAAGTGTGATAATTTACAAAATCCACAAGGCCTAAAGTGAAAAACATATACCTTAAAACGCGGCAGTTAAAGTTCAATATTGATTAATCAATCTACCAGAATGGTCACATTACGAATGTTCTATTATTATAGCGATGTTAAAAATGAGCCTTATGTTCCAGATGTGGCGATTCCGAGCGTTTCTTCTACATGGAGGTGGGCCGGCAGACCACGACCGGCGCGGGAGAGCTGTGGATGCACACCGATGACTCCAACATCGCGCAGAGCATGCACTCCACTATTTACCAGTATGTTACTGTCAACATCTTTATAATTAGCTTTTCTGTGACCACTGATGAAGTAAGACTTATAGATATCCATGTGGTAGCCAGCGAAAACCGACGCTCACAAGTCGCGGGCGCTGGAAAAGACACCTTACGGGGCTCAGTCGAGATGTACCATGATGCATCGGTTTCCTACAGCTAATAACCATCGCCTGTCTGCAGTGTGGTTGCTATGGGTATCGTTTTTGAGTATCACTTGCAGCAGCCATTGTACAAGTACAGTATTTAAAATGCACGGGCTTATGGATACGAATCAAACACAGGGCGGCTGGGAAATCGACGAACAAACTGAAACCATGAATTCAGCACATGATTCCAGACGGCGTAGAAATTTTTGGACGGTTATAAAAAAAATAAAAAATCTGCTGCTTCATAGAAAAGTGCATTACTTACCTACGCAGTCAAAATGTATGGAACAGTATTTTTTTTTTGTTTTTTTTAATAACCGACGGAAAATCAACGCAGGGTTCAGAATCATGTGCTGAATCCATAGTAAGAGATTGCGCGTGGATGTCCCTGCAACCCTGAATACTTTTTGAATTAACATCGGATGTGGAATGCGGAAAACCGGGTGCTGTGGCGCAACTCGGTAAAAGCCTATGTCCAAAAGTCTGAGTAAATTTCTTTTCCATCTCAATTCACCTCTCCAACCTTCCAGTGCGATGCGCGACTGTGCGAAAGAGACAGAGAACGAGCGCGACCACATCGTCCTTCCGAAGTCAGGCGACAACGCACTGCCGGCCCGACGGCAATCCTATTCGGACGGACGGGCCGGCCACGCCGGATTGACCAATGGTAAGTCGGGTGGCAGTTGCAGGGGAGGGTAGTGTACGGAGCGAGTATGGGAATTTTGGACAGTTTTTTTCTACAGTAATCGGTAAAATAATTTGGATGAATATTTACGGGATTTTGTAAGGTTAAGTTAATCAATTTAAGTTCTCTTTTAACCCGAAAAAGATGGGATGTGAATTTGCAATGCGTCAAATAATAATGAAACGCGCAGATTTAGGCATTACGACCGCTTCACGTCTCATTTTTTTAATTTTGGCCCCAAGAAATTTGAATTCTGTCCTTGAATAAATCTGGAATTTGTAACTCAACCAAATGCTCTCGTTCTAAATCTCGCTCCGTATACAGACTATATACTAAAACGGTCATGTATTTAGTAACTCATTTAGTTAGTTCACATTAGTACGTATCATGATCGTCTTAAGGGCTACCTATGAAAAGCATTAGAACATGTAGTTTAGTAACTTTTTTGCTTGCATTCATGTCACCTGTAGAAGTTAGATGCTTGTTTTAGTTTAGATATCGTGTAGTGAGCAGTGACTAACATTTTGTTCAACGTCAATAATCGTGTCAATAAAAATTTGTGTATAATGTGAAGATAACATGAAGCAGAAATGAGCCCTTACATCAAAAAAAAAAAAAAATAAACAATTAAATTGGATATAAGTAATATCATATTTTGTATTCATGATTTTCGAAAGGAGTATTAAACATTTGTGTGTTCTTGTGATATGTATCCTCATAACGGGGTTTATTTATAAACGAAGATTAAATTTAAGTGACGTTTAAACGTCAAACACGTGTGGTTAAACACTCGCTCATCACTACTTCACTTTAAGCAACGTTTATGAATAAAGGGGTATATGTTTAGTTAGAAGACATTTCAGTCAATATAAAAGGGAAAAAAATAATATATAGATACTCCATACGAGTTATTGGAAAATGAACTCTATTAGTAAGTATGTAAGGGCTAACCTAGCAGCGATGGTCTCTTGCAGAGAAGGGCCTGTGCGTTGGGTCGTGCATTAGGCAGTGCGTGTGCGCCAGTGCTACCTACTCCATCGACGAACCGCTGCCGCCGCCGCTCAATGGTACACAACCTGTATATACTGTACCACTACTGTTACTGGGGCATTCTGTATACAGATACTATACTGGTTTCGTAAATGTTGCTTTTGTTGTTAGTTATATTGATAAAGCAAGTTTGGTGTAAGAATTGTTAGATGTTGTCACTCATTTCCATCCTTAACGCTACAAAATGTAATAGTTGTGGAGGAAATTATAGATTTATATACAGGGTGAAATTGAAAACATGCGACAAATCGAAATTAGAGATTGTACTCATCATTATGAACAACTTTTACCATGGGACCAAACCTGAAATTGCGAAAAAAAATCAGCTGTTCCCTACATTTTGACGAGTTATGCGAACATAAATGTAGGGAACAGCTGATTTTGTTTTCGCGATTTCAGGTTTTATCTCATAGTAAAAGTTGTTCACAATGATGAGTACAATCTCTCATTTCGATTTGTCGCATGTTTTCAATTTCAACCTGTATAGCTTGATATGTAGCCGTGCGTACTACCGGCATAAAAAGTATATTATGTCCTAAACCCAGATTATGGTCTATCCGCATGTCAAACGTCATCATAATTTTGGTTAACTTTCTATGAAAGATTTGAATGCAATCCTACAGCCAGTTTATCTTCACGACTTGCAGTGCGTTTAAGGCCCCTCATATAATATGTACGTACATATTTCTTTCCGTCAATCGAAGGCAGACAGTTTTTTTAAGGGTTTTGAGAATCCTGGATTGGTTTTGTAATCAGCTTGTACTACTTCTGACTCAATAGCTTGAGTGTACGTTTCTTCTTCCTCTCCTGTTTACATTACAACTGGTCGGTACTGTTTGGGCCCAATAACTGGCCATAAAGAAAGAAAAGAAAGAACGTTTAACGGACACAGTTCATGAAACACAAAATACAAATATCAAAATAAAAAAGTGAAAATAAAGTTTTAACAACATCTTCATGTTTGAAGTAAAAATAGCTGGATAAGTGAAACCAGTAGTTTCTGGATATGAGGTCCTCCAGTAACATGAATGAGTATGCTCCCTGACATAGTCCGTTTGGCGTTAGGTTACGACGAGACTGGACGTGTGTGGCATTTGATTTACTGATAGTTGAATGATAGTTACAATCTATATAGCTTTTTTTTTTGTAGTGTCGATCTTTCAGGACTCACTCTTGTAAAAAGCTGTGAAGTGAAGTGTGTCACTTGATCTACTGTACCTACTAATGTCCGTTTTCACTGACACTAGGAAACACGTAAATGATCGTCTAAATATTATTGCTGCGTTGGATTTCCAACTCTCGGCGCGAACTCGAACGTTAGAGATCCAAATGTGCGCTTTTATTTACGCATTCATTTAAATGTCACATAGCGTTAGTGAAAACTGGCCTAAGGTTCTCGTTTTTCCAAACATTTCATGACATCCTGTGAGTTCTGTGATCGTCCTTTGTTTTGTGCGACTTGAAAAGTCTTTCTCACTTTCGATGTACCCTTTCGTATAGAAGTATAATAAATTATTCTTTCTGAGTAATCATTCACTGTTGGGTGATACTTCCTGGTTTTTAGTTGACCATAGATCTCTTCAGTCCATGCTTTGTGTCTAACATTCGACTATCATTTTGTCAAAACTGCACTTAACCAGCCGCTTGCCCCGCTTTCGAATTAAGAGTATTACTAATTGATTTGCGTTCCACTGATTTTGTAACATAAGCTTTTAGGGTCAATAATTTAAATTTTTCAAGAAACTGGTTAAAATAATGGTTTGTAGGTATTAAAACGATATTTTAGTGAACATTTTGTTGATTCCGAAAACCAGAATCGAATATTTTTGTGCAAGAACCGAAAAAACTGCTGATACACGTTTAGTGTACTTTTCTACGCGTAATATTGTGACTTAAACGTAGGAATTATTGACCCAATGTGAATTAACAATGTGCCCGCCTACAACAATACTGAGTATAAATCTGAAAAGAGCTTCAAAGACGGGGGTCGTATATAGCTTTTTATATGATCGCACGAAAGATGTGCTTACCAAATGTTTAATAACATAGTTTTAAAAGCGACGTACTAATATGAACCATAAGACTGTTGTGTTAGGTTCAAAATGCTGTAAAACTCATATGCTTTCGCTAATAAGGTACTGTCCACTTGAGCGAATTGAGACAATTCATTGATATGCGTGTTTATTGATGTCGATTAGACTGTTTGAAGACATAAAACGTCGGCGTTATTTTATTACGAGGACTATTTATTTGATCTTAGTTTGGATCTTGGATCTTAGTTATAAAAAGTTGTTAAAATTATTGTAAGATAACATAAACGCTACTTACTGATAATATAAAGAAAGCAGAATTTATGATTTGATATATACACAACGCTTTATTGGACAGAAAATCTCAAAACATTAATTGGAACTCAATGTTGATTGACATTCAGTTTAATTTGGCTTGCATGACATTGTCGGAGCATCATGTACGGTTGCTGTCGCATGACGTGGTGGTATTGGACCGGTGTCGTGATGTCTGCGTCTACATTATCATAAATAGCTGTACAAGAATCTTTTGGCGCGTGGCCAAAATCGAAACTAACGGCGCCATCTTGTTTTTTCAATACATTTCACAGCACAAATGTTTCGCAACAGCGCCTCCCTGTCAACGTCATTCCAGCGCCAAAAAATCCTCGTAGCAGTGTACATACTTTCATACTCATTAATGTAAGTTTCCATTACGGTCTGGCAAAATTTTGAGACGAAAAATTGAAGTAGGAATTGTATTAATTGAAGTGGTTAATTTAGGTCTGAAAATTAAGTTTATATTTCAAGAAATCTATTTTTAATCCATCATAATAACTTTTTGTGTAACAATTGCTTTCATTGTGGTAATTCTTATTGCTCCTGTAATAAATGTGTGTTACTGAAATAATAAAGATAGGTTAAGTAATTTTGCCGGACTTCAAACATTCTTCATGATGACGTTTGTAAAGATGTGGCGTACGGTTCCAATAGTACTCGTAAGTGCGCGAAAATTATTTGATATTTCCTTTGAATTCATCGGTCCTTCAAAAGTAAAGGCTTCCGTGAATAAACAATATGCCATATCTTTGTGAAAGCATTGTAACCAGATGTGGGCAATGGCGCTGAGTAGATAATAACACTGCTAGATTTCGCGAGTCAGCCATCAATTTAGAAAAAGACTAGATTTTTTTTTACGTTAAACATTATCCATCGTCTCTAAAAAAATAGATAGAAAAATAGACTGCTAAACCGCCATCGTTCACACCACATACCATCATAACCGCACCGGGTGGACTGGGTGCCATATGTTTTACTTGTCGCTTATCATTGTCTTTCGCAGCCGACAACCAGAATAACACACTAACTGATAAAACAGACAACCCGGTACGGGTGATCAAACACCATCGGACAGAGTCTTTGCCTGGGTACCCTCTGTTCCAAGAGCCGTTGAAGATCTGTCATGGAAGAACGAGGTCTGAGCCTCTGACCGGGGAGGAGGTAGATCGAGTTCTTGTTGAGAAGGGGGTGACCCATTCGTCGTGTAAAGCCATCAATGGAACGGACGCGGTGGTGAAGAAGACTCAATGGTCGCGCCGAGCGAGTACGGGGACGCGGTTGCATAAACTGTCGCCGGCTCATACTAAGAGTATGTATTTTTTGGGGGCGTTCATAGCGACTTTATGGTTTTTTTTTTCTTAATTATTGATGTTCTGATATTTAATTATTGAATGAGTTTTTTTTATAAATATTTTAATGTACAAGAGGTTTTTTTTATAAATTGAATTATTTTTGGTAAATGTATCCTGAAAGGCGTTAGTGTAATATGGACGCTCCCTAGTCTCATGCATATCCATATTAACCGTACATTGCACTGCACATTACTAACGTCGTGTGTATCGTCTCTGGTTGCCAGACTACAATAATATATTGTAAACTGGCAACTTTCTTGTGTTGGAATGTTTTTATGGCGTTGTGTGAGCACGCTGACAGACAGACAGACGGACGGACAAATGTTGTGTGTGTGCATGGCTTTCTGTCTGCTTTCTTGTGTCGTTGTTATGGTAATATTAATTACTATACTGTACAGAATTATTTATAGATTAAATCTCTAATGGGGTAAGTATACTAAGAAACTTATGAAATGCCTACACTGTTTCTCGATAATATTATTAAATTTTCTTTTACCTTACAATAGTTTTATTTTTTAAATAAATCGGCTACTGCTAAATCGCTTTTTGACGATACTATAATTTCGTTTTTTTTTTATATTTTTTTTATATTATCAGCCTTTTTTTTTAATATATTATTAGCCTTTTTATAATGTTACGCCCTAAAATAAATTTAATTTTCTTATTGCTAATCCAACCTATATTTTTTTATTTTATACTTTATTCTTACCAATTCTCTATGTCTCTTTACGTTTGCATATTCTAATGCTTTGCTGCTCTTATTATCAATATTAACAAAATTCTCGGTCTGTAGAATGTTTTCCCTTGTAAAAAATATTTTTGTACTAAACACCTGACAGTGAACAAGATAAAGTGAACTTGGTAGGGCTACACTTACAATGTTTTAATAAGAATGCTTGGGTAGAAGTAATTGTACTCCAAACTCATATTTAGTAAATAATCTTTAATAAATAAATATAAATACCGTGTTAGTAAATATATATAAGTTGTATCTAACACAAATGTGTGATTATCTTGATAAAGATAATCTTAGTTTAACAATAAATAAAAAAATCTCTGCATCGAGAGACCTTATCCTTTTTTACGTGACTCTTTGACACTACCGTAAATAAATCAAAGATTTTAAATAGAAAAGTTTTAGTAGAAGCTTCTAGTTGACAACCATACGAACATGCCTGTAAATGCCTTAATTGAAATAAATGCTTTGAATTCTATCCTAAATAATACTTCTTCCAAAATGTGGACTTTATAACAGGCCCATTAAGTTGCAATTCGCTTATCACTCTGTATATGGAGCTTGGCAGAAGACACAAGCACTATCCTATAGTTTGGTATTGGGTTCATAATTAAACTTTTCTGCTATTTAAATACAGTAAAAAATGTAAATTCTACAATCCCAATCTCTTTCACATTAGGTGTGTTGCATCTGCCTGTCACAAACTTCCTTTTAAATTAGTACCTATAACAACCACAAACAGAATTCAGATCTATAGCATAACAATACAATTTACTTCACATT
>OX451402.1:1433915-1514337 GCA_949629135.1 Eremobia ochroleuca | reverse complement strand
CAACCCAAATAAGCTCAATGGGAGAAAGATCAGGTGATTGAGATGGCCATTGCGTGATGTTTAAGATTTTTTCGCCTTTTTCTTGTTCAAAAAGGTCTGGCACAGTTTAGAAGAAGGATCATTATCCTGTTGTAAAATGAATCCAGGACCAATTAGATTTAGTCCACCGTTTAGTTTTCCGGTTATCCTCGCAAGATTTCCGGGTTTATTGTTGCCAAAACACCCCCAAACTATGACATTACCTCCACCATGTTTGATAGTAGGCATAGTACATGCCTCTGAAGCCCTCTTCTTTTGACTGGCGTACAAACACACGTCTATTGGATCCGAAAATCTGAAACTTTGGTTCGTCACTCTAAAGGACATTTTCCCATTGCTCTGTTGTCCACTTTTGGTGCGCTTTTGCCCATTCTAGTCTATTTTTCTTATGTCGAATTGTTAGTTTTGGTTTTTTAGCTCCAACACATCCTCTTAGTCCCGCAGACAATAAACGTCTTTGAACAGTTGTTTTTGAAACGGGTGTTTCTTGCGTTTCATTGGCTGGGGTAATATGTGGTACAGATAAGCTTCGATTCCGTTCAGAGAGCATCCTGATGAAGTTGTCTTCTTGCCTTGTTGTGGATTTAGGCCTACCACATCTCTTTCCATCTCCATTTTTCCCAGCTTCTCGTTTTATAACAAGGGTATTGTGGACACCTTTACGAGAGATTCCGAGCCTTTCTGCGATTTGACGTTCACGGTATCCTTCCTCTCGTAGAGTACAAATAGCGCTTCTCTGTTCGAGCGTGATTTGCTTGCGTTTTGCCATTTTCAGAAGAAAAAATAAGGAGTCGTCGATATCTTTCGAATACGGACAATGTTAACATCACAACCAGGGTCTTAAAAAAGTTAAAAACCACCAAATACTATCAATAAAACCACACCATTGCACACACTAAAGTACCCGACGGATTAAGTCATAAAACACGTGTTTCGTCAAAATTAAGGGGTTAGTTAAAACTTTATGAATGGAATGAAGTAATACTTTTGTTTTTGTGTAAACAATCGTAAAAGCTTGTAAAACGTTATTTTATTGCTAATTTTGCCGCCTATAGTCGGTATTCATTTGTTTTGTTTGAAGACAGATGTGCCTCCACACTTTTGGACGGTAGTGCACATCATCATCTGCCTAGTCTTTTCTCAACTATGTTGGGGTCGGCTTCCAGTCCAACCGGATGCAGCTGATGTACACACATATATTCTTTAAATAGGAATTTAGTTCATGATTACTTTAGCAAAAGAAGAGTTGTATTTCTGACAGTGTCAAAAAGCGATTTCGTTTATCCCAGTGCGTTTTTTTTTTTTTGCTGGAGCTTGGCATGACTTATCGACATAGACAAGTAGGCACTCTGTGCGTTCTAGATGCAGTGTTGATGGATAGCACTAACGACCGGCGTGCACGCCGCATTAACTACTGTGGCCGTTGAGGTGGGCCATACGAGTACAAAAAGAAGTAAATTTATAAAAAATGTACTTTAATATAAGCAACAGGAAAATATTCAGAAAATGCGACAAAAAAAAAACTGATCCCTGATTTTGTCAGTAACCGAATTGTTTTAACAATAATATCAATGAACTAAGTGTAAATAAACTATGATTAAACTTGATTTGTGATTTATGAAAAGTTTGGAATAGATGTAATTTAGTTTTCTGTATTTTCATTAGTGATTTATTTTGTTCTATGTGATGATAACTTTTAGACTTGCTATTCTATAAAATGAATGATGTTTAGATATGGTGCACCTCAAAGGCAAGTAATGAGATCACCGCCGCTTTATCATTCATCGTCAGCCTGTATCTTAGAGGCAGTTTGATAGCATATTATAACAGAGCGATATCCTTCACTTATTTTCTAGGCTAGTCTAGAAGATGTATATCTAAATATACATCCTCTCTTATTATAAATGTATTATATAGTATACATAGCGAAATACTGTATAGTTTAGTATACGATCTTCTAGGCTTGCCTGTACCTTGTATTAGACTCCATGTCGCCTGCTTCTGTTACTATAAAATAGTACACACATTTTGTTATTAATTTTATTCTTATTACATTTTTTTTAATTATTGTTATGAGACTTCAGTGATACGTTTGTATAGCAAACATAACTATATGATATGACACTATAAGAAATTATACTAAGTCTAACTCCAAAAGTTTTCACTAAATTAATTAATACATTATCATGTTATTTTATTAATTTGTAATTAAATATTTATTTCTCTAGATCTTAGTATATCTCTCTAGTACAATCGCGGAAAAAATCATTAAGAAATAAAATTATAATATTCGTGCACGGGAATGTTTCAGTAGTGTTGACGCGTCGGTCCCGTCGTGAACTTTTAAAGTAAATTTTATTAATAAATATAAAGCCACGGTTGTGAGAGAGGCCTAACAGTAGTAGGTACAATAGACGTTTATGTTCCGGTGACGTGTTCTTAGAATACTCTGTGCAATTTTAAACACAATATAAATGTTATTTCTACACTGTTATTGTTTGTTATCTGCAGTTTTGTGTTCCGTTCGTGGTTATACCGATACCAAAATATATTATGTAACTAAGATGTAATTGAACAACGCGCGTTTTGACCTTCAAGGACGGTTTATAAAGCGAGCTATTATATCAGGCGTTAAGAGTTTCCATCCGATGTTAGCCTATATTTCAAATTAAAATTCTAAATTAATAAAACTGAAGTGTTATTAACATAAAGTCCATATTTGAATATCTGTTGTCGCGTAACGTTTGAGAGTTATAGATAATCCCGAACGGAACATCCTGTGGCTTGACTAGTAATCGTGTTCAAATCAACGTAGCGATTGCTTGTCGAACTGTCAGTGAACTTCGACAGTCTTATAGACTCAGTTATTTGAACTTGCTATGAAACTGTTCAAAATAATGCTGTATTTGATTAGGTCTGAGATTTATCTTTAGGATACAAATATAACATAATTATCCTATAATATTCCAAATGCTGGGACACAGGTCTCCTCTCTGTGAGAGGGAGTGAGCCGTAATCCTCTCCGCGGTTGGATACAAATGAAAAGGAAAATCACAGACAAAAGAATTTAAAGTTCGTGCAAAAAACCATATACTCCGTATACTTAGGTCTTAAAAAAAGTATACAAGTTTCAAAAGTGCATAAAATAGAATAAAATTTCGTCTAATTTTTTTCACAGTATTGAATAGCAATCTCAAATAATCTGATCTACGTAAATTATGTGTTCAATACAAATCTGTTTTTATCTTATGACTGCTGTTATACCCGAAACATTATTATAGGAATATTTTTAAAGAAACAAAAACGTTGACATTTTAAACTACATAGCTCGATATTACATATTATTATTTTTTACTATTAATTATTATCTTGTTACGGGGCTTCGCTGCGATGTTATATTTTAAATGGACGTTAATACTGAGAGGAGTCGAATGTTATATTTTGTTGACAAATGACTCTTTACGTTCAAGTTATTATTTATGTTTTTATTTAATTGTGTTGAAGTAAAGTTTTCTTGTAATTGTTTGTCAGACATAATTATTTTATTATTGAGTTTCAATCAGTTGTCATACTAGAGACTTTCAAACTAAAATTACACAGCTTTCACCTAAATTCTATAGTTGAATTGTTTTGCATTAGTGCGATGTAGAGACACTCAATTTTAGTTTCAAATACCAACAAGATATTAATCAGGCAATATGGCTGATATTGTTTGTGAAAATGACTCATAAATGTAGTTTTTCGTCGTTATTATTTTATAAAGTAACAAAACAAAAACTGCGAAGCTTCAGTAACAAGAAAAGGCAACGGTAACGCAACCTCGTTGTCGAGTAGATGAAATTGTATCATTAACTACTGACGGACATAACTGTAGACGATCGTTGTATCATGGTTCATGTTTCGACAATTTCCGTTAAATAAGTGCAATTATGAAAGCGGTGTGCTCAGAAAAGTTAGTTAAATAGTTCAAAATGTTGCAAAAATAGAGGGTGTAGCAAAAATCAGTGAAGTCACCAGTTGCGTCGTGGTCTATTCTATCAGGATTGGTTGAGTGAGATTAGACTAAGGGCTGATTTTTCTATCGCCAGATAACTTTTATTCAAGGAATAAAATTTATGTTTGACAGTTTTTGTATGAAATTATTGTCAAAATTTCAAAATTATTCCTGGAATAAAGTTGATCAGTTGATTGAAAAATCAGCCCTTAAAGTTTGAGTTCACATGAGTAATGCTCCTTACAAAAAAGCTTTTGGTAAAACTGAGTAAAACTAAACTTTTTTCAGCACGCCGCCAAAACAGAACAAACGCGCCTCACAAAAATTCAATTGAGATAAAAAACAGAATGTTGTACATTCCGACTTAAACAATTGACTAGCCTCCTGTGTTCAAATACTTCCTAAAACCAATGTAAAGTAGTAATAGAAAATAAGCTTCCTTTGCCCGCGCTCGATTTATTAAAAAGAAAAGTAATGGGACCTGTATAATAATGCGTGACTGAGTCAACACCAAATTTTTTATATTAAAAAAAATGTTATTTATTCCCGCGTAAGTAAGAGCGAGAAGTCTCGTGTGAAACGTGAAAGACTTCTCTCTGATTGTACTGTAACATGTAAGCTTTAAGTATGCCGAATGAAAATCAGCACAAGTTTTTTTTTTATATAGAATAATAGTTGTATGTCGCTTAGGAATGTGTTGAAATGTGGGAGTTTTCTTGTTTTAAAAATATCATTGGGGTTTAAAAGTTCAGACATGTTAGCAAAAACTATTAACTTTAGTCTCAATTCAATAGAACAACAAAGTCGATATCTGAAGCTCTAATATCTGTGTACAATCAACGACAAAATTGCATTTTTCACAACAAAAAAAAAGTAATAAAGAAATCTCCAGCATGAAGACAGTATTCCTAAGATCACGAACGATATTAGTCCCGTTTCATCGCTGTTATCGACGTTGTATTAAACGGATCGTATAGTAGTGTAGTACAATTTGGCAAGGCCACTGTTTTACATTTTTGTATTTAAATATTTTTTAGGATGAAATACTCGCTCTTTGTTTGAGCGGTTGTCTCTAACATGCTGGTTGAGAGTCCAAATTCGTATAATAATTTTAAAAAGATACTTTTTTTTTTACAATATCTTGGGAGTTGAATAGAACACTTAAATTTAAATAGGAAAGTCTCAGACACAGGAACATTAATTAAAACAAAAAACCATTGAATTAATCTAATTGATTTTATATGATATTTTTAATTTATGTAACTTTAAACGGACCGATGATTTATATAACAACACATTTAAAAACTTATCTCACAAAATTCCCAACGACATCTCAACCAGCTAACCTAGATAAGCCAATTCGCAGATTGCTAGTGCCACCTCGCAGTTAGGTAGAAACATGTTGTAACACTAATATATATATTGTATATTATATTATACATTTACTTTATTCCACGTAGCGTAAGAAGAGTTGAGTTTAACATAGGTGTAAGGATAGACGGGTACAGATGACAGCGTTGTGTAGAACATTGGATAGAATCTCCTTTTAAAATATGCCAACAAATTTTGTTAACTAAAAGTAATTGGAGCAGAATTTTGGGCATGTTTGTAGACATATTTTTGGCACGCAGTCGATTCTAACTGAAATGGTTTTTACCAAATGATATAGAATAATATTATATTTTTTTTAATGAGGCTTTCATTTTCTTTTAGAGATTTACAATCTTAGAAGTCGAAGAATCTTAAACCATTTGTAGTTGATTGTATTTTTGTTCGTGAATTAAATAAATTATACAAGTTGCTATTGTTTTCATAGAGATTGTCGTACGCTGCCAATGTCACTCAGCTCCGTATGAGCATGCCGTTTCTTCGCCAACACGTAGTAAGGTCACAACACAGGTGTACAGGAGACATTCACGCGAAGCATATTCTAAAAGGAGATTTTGGCTACATTTACATTGGTGAGACTTGTATTATGCGACATCGAAAGCTAGTGTGAATGCGGCCTTATTTTAATATATTTATAATTAAAAAAATATACAAAATAATTTACCAAACTCCGCGTGTCATGACAAGATGGAGTTGTTTTTTTAAGAAATCTATACTAGTCCCATTGCAAGTTAAACAGAATTTTTGCATAAAATGTTCCTGTAAACGGCGTAAAGGTTTTATAAGGTTTAAATATAAGTTTAACTATTGTAATGTCTAGAACAGTTTGTATAATAGTGGTTTAGTACCTGGGACGAGTCGCCACGCTACGCTGCGAGTGCTTGCTGAGTCGCGGGCGTCACACGACGCGATCACACGATGAGGCAGATTCTGTTGTTTTGAAATTGAAAAAAATAATTATATTTTTTTACAAATGGTGCTACCGTTTTGTGTTTTAGTCGATGATAGCTTAGCCGCTCCTACTGCCATGTAGATAATGTGAAGTATCGTTGCGTGGCGCGTGAGACGCGCGCGCATATCACAATCTGTTACAGATATACTGAATATCACCACACTGAGCGTACGTTAAAACTAGCTGTAGTCATAGCTTTTGTAACTTGCAACGTTGTTCGCGACCCCTGCACTTGTAACTTGCGAACTGGGTTGCCAACATTTTCCTGAAACATTTAAATAAGTTTCATTTTGCTGAGTGCGTACGCCACGCGCACTTTGTGTCAATACAGCTTCGTAATGACATCCAGTTGACAGTTACAAGTCAGTGCACTATAAAGTATCACAATGTCAATCGTGTTTATAGACTCTGATCGATGCGTGCCACTCGGTCGGCGTGTCCGCCGTTAAATTATATAAAAATATCTAAATCTAATTTCTTTGGTACATTAAATTTTGTTTACTTTCATATTATTGTAAATAAAAAGAAAAATAAAAGCTTTGGATTTGCGCATTTGTTTATTTATTATGTCCGCAGTGAATCTCACCTCACCTGATCTGTTATTGCTTCATTAAGCAATAACAGACTACACACCAAAGAGAGAATTAAACTACTTGAGAGCTGATAGACCGATTTCGTCTAGGCACACGACACTGCTGCGGGCCGGAGACGAAGAAAATACAGCGGTTGTGATTGGCCGATGCTACACTGTCAGGGCGAATGTTCCCAACATAGTGACTTTCAGCTATAAAATAGTACTCTGTGATAGTGACCCACAAGTCAGTTTTGCAACAATAAAATCGACGTCTATGAATTCTACACTTTTTTAAACCATACTGATAGGGTATTAACTGGGTGCGAATAAAACACTGAAGTAACACTTCCATTTAACTTTATTCAATTTAATCAGTGATAAAATTAAGCTTATTTAATCGCCTAATAATTTATTGTGCCATTACGATTTAAAAATCACTTATACATGTCAAGCTAGCTGGAGTCGACATTTCCCAACTGATAGTCGTAATTTTATCGTCAATATTATAGACTTTGTTTTGAAGTTGTCACGTCACTACAGCATTAGTATAGATAGAAAGGGGTGATCATCAGAATGACTGCCCAAAATGACCGATCAGCTTTACAATATTACTAAAATCTAATACCTATTTGATACATTATTAAAATGACTTGGAATGTCATTAATAGCGAAACAGGAAGGTCATGCAACCGAAGTAGTGACTACAGCCTTGCTATTGATGACAATGTAATTAGATCAGATTCCCAGGTTGCCGCGGCCTTTGAAAATTTCTTTGCAGAGATTCCTGTGTCAACCACTAAATCTCTAAGCTCCTCACCCACTGCTGCAGAGTCTTTACTTAAGGAAAACGTTCCAGTTTGTGATTCGGAATTTCACTTCGAATTTGTCACTTGTACAGATATAATTAAAACTTTTCACATGTTGAATGTAAAAAAGACTGCAGATCTATGGGGTAATTCTGTGGATGTTGCTAAGACAATTATAAACATTGTAGCACCTACTTTAGCTGTTATATTTAATAATTGTATTCAATGTGGTGAGTTTCCTGATCTTATGAAACACAGTAAAATAATACCGTTGTTTAAATCAGGTAGTACATCAGACCCTACTAATTATAGACCTATTTCCGTACTACCCACCTTTAGTAAAATTTATGAAAAACTTATTTTAAATCAATTGCAAAGATTTTTCAATAACAATAAATTACTGAATAATAAACAGTTCGGTTTTACAAGGGGTCGTTCAACTACCGATGCCGGAGTTGAACTTTTAGGACATATTTATAATGCATGGGAGGACAAATGCGATGCTTTGGGCATCTTTTGTGATTTGTCCAAGGCATTCGATTGTGTTCTTCATGAAACCTTAATCAGGAAACTTCACCACTACGGAATCCGGAACGCCTCTCTGGATCTTCTCACTTCTTACTTAAGTGATAGGATTCAGAGAGTTGATGTTAACGGGAAAAGGTCACCCGGATCTGTAGTAAGAATGGGGGTCCCACAGGGCTCAATACTTGGACCATTTTTATTTATTGTTTATATCAATGACTTGCCTTACCTCATAAAGGATGAACATGATATAGTTTTGTTTGCAGATGACACTTCACTTTTATTTAAACTCAAACGTCAACAGCTGGTTACTGACAGTATAAATAGTGCCCTCGCAAAAGTAGTTAACTGGTTTAATGTTAATAATTTACTTCTTAACGAAAAAAAAACCAAATGTATTAAGTTTACGATACCAAATGTTAGACAAGTAGAAACTAGTGTTCTCATAAAGGGTGAAGAGTTAAAACCCGAAAATACCACAGTATTCTTAGGCATAACTTTGGATGCCAAGCTTCAATGGGGCCCCCATATAGATAAATTGTCAAAAAAGCTTAGCTCTGCAGCATACGCCGTTAGGAAAATTCGTGACTTAACTGATTTAGAGACAGCCCGTTTAGTTTACTTTAGTTATTTTCATAGTGTGATGTCATACGGTATTCTGTTGTGGGGAAATGCCGCCGAAATTCAGATAATTTTTATTTTACAAAAAAGGGCAATTCGTTCCATTTATAAATTAAGTCCCAGACACTCCCTCAGAGACAAATTTAAAGAGATTAATATAATGACTGTGCCTTCTCAGTACATTTATGATAATCTTTTGTATGCACATAAAAATATTAATCTGTTTAAGAAATACAGTGATATCCATAATATAAATACTAGGAACAAACATAAATTTGTTGTTCCTACAACAAGGCTCAAGAAAATAGGTGGCTCGTTTAGATGCCAATGTATACGTTTTTATAATAAACTTCCTAGCCACATTCAAGAACTAAGCATTAATAAATTCAAATCTTTTATAAAGCTAAAACTATGCCAGAAAGCCTATTATACTGTAAAAGACTATATTGAGGACAAAAACGCTTGGGATTGAGCTGCTCCAATAGGTCTAGACAGTGAATGTTGTTTATTTTTTATTTTGCTGATTTACACTTTTGTTATTTTTTTTCTTTCTAAACATCTATTTATGACATGACATGAACATTTACTGTTTAAAGTCTTATATTATTTTAATTATTGTGAATGTGAGGACTATGTGGGTCATTGTTTCCGTTTTAATCATGGTCTGGCAGTTTGAGTGGTTTATGCGGTCTACACAAATGTTCTGTCCTTGGTATTGCTCGTCGAATCGTTGAGCTCCTTAAGTTCTGAGTTGAGCTGCACGGTTACTGACGAATGCGTGCACTGACTGCACAGGTCCACTCAATCTGTGTGGTTCTTCCCTCAAAATACCACTTCAGACACCAATCTACATGGCCCTCAAAGATCAAAGATGATGTCCGGATTTTTATATACACATTGACATTGATGAATTTTATATAAACAATGACATGGATATTTACTTTGTATAGTATCTTATTTTTTATTATTATTATTGTGAGTGTGAAGACTATGTGGGTCATTTCTTTTTTCTTTTTTCCTTCTTAGTTAGTTTTAATCATGGTCTGGCAGTTTGAGTAATTTATGCGGCCTACCCAAATGTCCTTTCATTGGTATTGTTCGTCGAATCGTAAGGCTCCTCAAGTTCTGAGTTGAGCTACACAATTTTTGACAAATGCGTGCACTGACTGGACAGGTCCGCTCAATCTGTGTGGTTCTTTACTCAAAAGACCATTTCAGACACCAATCTGCATGGTCTTCACATGATCTGACCAAGATTATGTCTGGACTTTAAAAGAGACTGTGACCTCTGAGTTTGTTTCGGCCTTTCTTCTCAGAGTAGTCAGATAGGAAACGCCGACCTCATCTAGTTTAAAAAATATGATTGACATGTAAAAGTGTTTGTACAAACCTACTTACAGAAAATAAATCATTTATCATTTATCATTTATACCTTTGTTTAAATAATTGGTACCTAATTAATAACTGAGAAAATTTATTTAAAAAATGGCCAGTAATTCTGACGTCAGGATGACTGCCCACATTTAGAATCTTCACGTAAGGGCTCCAAAATTTCAATTCGCCCTTGCAAAAATTTAGTACCTATTTGATACCTAAACATATATTTTTTTCCAGATTTTTAGGGCAAAGAATAAAGATTTTAATAGAGATTTTTCATATTTCGATATAAGTACCTACATTTTGTTGGAAAAGTTGTTCAGTATCAAAGACTGAACCTCTCCTTAAAATATTTGCAGTTAATTTGATTCCACTTATACAATATGTAACATAATTAACGCAAGACCTCATACACCCCTCAAATCAAACAATTCAAAATTAAACAAATCAGCCCTTTGTAGGTAAACAAAAACCTGTAATAAAATCTTTATTCTTTGCCCTAAAAATGTAGAAAAAATATATGTTTAGGTATCAAATAGGTACTAAATTTTTGTAAAGGCGAATTGAAATTTTGGAGCCCTTACGTGAAGATTCTAAATGTGGGCAGTCATCACAGAACTATATATAATAGAACGCTAGTCTTCGTCCATTCGTACGGGAACCGAGCGTGTAACATTTTTCGTAGGTAGGTACTTTGACGTCACGGCCGTAATTTAGTGATGGGATCGCAAGCCGCGCGAAATCGATCGCCGGCGGCGCGGCGTCGTGCGCGCCGGTCGTCAGTTCAGCTTCTAGTATTTAACTCATCGAATGCCGTAATTAGAGACACAATAGAAAGACAATTGCTTATGTCGAACTGTGTAACTTAAGCCCCGGATACACTAGGGAACATTTTGTCCCGCAACATGACGCGCAACACAAAATATACGTGACTAGAGATGGGTCGAGGGCAAAAACAAATATGGGCAGAATGGGCATAAACTTGGCATATTGGGCGTAAACGAGTTTACGCCCAAATAAATGCCCGATCACTGGGCGCAAAAACTAATAACTTTGTTTTGTAAAAAATAAAGCAGGAACTTAACTTAAAATGAAACTTGATGTCAGTATTTTGTATGTAAATTAAAATTTTAATCAAATAATCAGTCTTTTTAAAAAAATCACAGTAGGTAATTATAGAAAATATAATTTTAACTCTCCTTAAATGAAAAATGAAGTGGTCTTGTAATTGGCTTTGATCCTACAATAGTCTTTGTACGTAATATACTACTCTGCCATAAAAATACCGAGAAAAGCGACGTGAGGTCGAGTGCTTCTCTCGATCTTGTAGTAAAACTACATTGACTCGTGTTCGTCGGTTTTTCTTGATATCATCAGATAGTTTGGTGAGCTGGGTTGAATAAAAAAAATAAATAATAAAAATCGTTTATTTGGAACAGAAACAGATACTGTCTTAAACAGTTACAAACGATGGCAGCTGCAAAAGTTAAAAACTGTGGCGCAGTTGCCAACGCCCTTCTCCTAGCAAGAAGATACGTGTTCCAGATTAAGTGAAGGGTACCAAAAAAAAATTCTAGAAATTTTACTTAAAACTAAGATTAAAAAAAAAAAAAATAATAATAAAATAAAATACAATTATTAAATCGTAGGGTATGCGCCGTGTGTTAGTGAGTGTGTGTGTGAGGGTGTGTGTGTGAGGGTGTGTGTGTGTGTGTGTGAGTGTGTGTGTGTGTGTGTGTGTGTGTGTGTGTGTACATGGTGAGTAGTTTTACTTGCGTATTGAGATGTATCGTTCTATAGAGTTAAACTTTCATGAGCATTTCTGTTGAGTCGTACGTTTGAGATTTCAACCATAGGCCAAGTTTTTTCTTACATTGACTAAATTTTAAATTTTATTGAATACTAGCGACCCGCCCCGGCTTCGCACGGGTGCAATGCTGATCACTATCACTACATAGTATAAAACAAAGTCGCTTCCCGCTGTCTGTCTGTCTCTATGTATGCTTAGAACTTTAAAAATAAGCAACGGATTTTGATGCGGTTTTTTTTTAATAGATAGCGTGATTCAAGAGGAAGGTTTATATGCATATAATACATGCATAATATAGTAGAGAAACACTGATAATTTTAGAGCCATTATTTCTCTTAAAAAGTATAGGATAAAAAATGGTTATTGTAGGTTATCCCTAAGAGATAGACATATGCCATCGTGGACTTTTTTGTAGACCTTTTTAACACTGTAGTACATTATTTTGATCCATCTCGTAGGGTTAAGCCAGCGTTTGCAATGTAAGCGCAATAAAATGTGTTTATTTACGACATCACATTAGAAACCCCTAAAATGATCAGTGTTTCTCTACTATATTATGCATGTATTATACATATAAACCTTCCTCTTGAATTACTCTATCTATTAAAAAAACCGCATCAAAATCCGTTGCGTAGTTTTAAAGATTTAAGCATACATAGGGACAGACAGCGGGAAGCGACTTTGTTTTATACTATGTAGTGATTTGTCAGCGTTTATAGTTTCATTGTGTAATCAATGTATGTTATAAAAGAAAGTGTGCAATGTGCATGCCGCTAAAACTTAGAAATGAGTCCCGGTACGATCAAGGGAGTTATATGGTGTGGTAAGCCTCTATCTCCTGTCCATGAAGAATGTAAAGAATGTTCCCGTTTTTACCAGAAGGGCATACTTTTGAAGATATAAGGGCTGGAGTTTTTGCCCTCTGGAAATTTCTAGAACAGTCCAGAACAATCGAGAGTATTCGAGAGCATTCCACAACATTCAAGAACATTCTGGAATGTTGTGGAATGTTTGGGAACATTCGAGAGTATTCAGGAACATCCTAGATCATTGAGTAGGAAATTCTAAAAATTTATACATACACACATACCCCGGACAAAAGAAAAATGTTGTTTATAAACAAGTATTGTAGTTAGAATGTATTTTCAATATAAAATGTTAATTTGTAGTTGTGTGTGTTTGTTGTAGTTGTTGTTGTAAGTTGTTGTTGTAAAGTTTATTCCAACTACCACACAATCTCATATCAACTCCCTGAGCGAAACCGGCTACCCCAGGTAGTAGTTCATAAAACAGCATGCCTTGCGTGTCCCAGAAACAGCAAAGCAGAACTTTTAAGTGGTTCTTTTGACTCAGCTTCGGTTGAGTTGGTGGCGTTTCTTCTCGAGGCAGTCAAAAAGCACGACGTGTATCGTTCTCGTGATGAATCCATGATTCATCTCCAGTAATCAGATGAGACAAAAACTATTTACGTCGGGGTTGCAGCAAAAGTGATTGACAAATAGCGACACGGACTGCACGACTGGCGTCTGTAAGGATGTGCGGTACCCACCGAGCCAAAACTTTTCGATACCCAAACTCATGCAGATTGTATTCCACGGCGTGGTGACTGCAGTTAAGTGCTTCCGCTAATTCACAACTGGTAGCATCTGGATTCGACTGCAGTTCGCGGCGTAAATCGTCATCATTCACAGCGGTTGGTCGTCCTAAACGTGGCTGACTTTCAAGGCTCCTGTATCCTCATTTAAAACGGTCAAGCCATCGGGACACCGTCGCATGGCTTGTATAGACGCCAGCACATCAAGCTACTACAATCTGTCAGATTTCTTTAATTTACAGAAAACTTTATCGCTAAAGCATAAGGTTCAAAGTTGATTGGGAAAATCTGACAGTTACGGGTAGCTTGATGTGCTGGCGTCTGTACTTCCAGCGCCCAATGCAGTATTGATATTGTCAGCCCCAGCCCGCGCACTGTGGCCTGAGGCCCCTCTCCCACAGCGACTTTTTCTAGCGAGGCTGTTCCGCGTTTCGTAAACGCGTGACAGCATCGCTACTACCGCACGTTTGTCGCATTTGTAACGCGCTATAGAAGCGATGACAACTCGCTACTCGCTACATCGCGACTGTATCGAAGTAAACGCGCGACCGTGTCGGACGACATCGGGGAGAGAACGGAGGGAGGGTGGCACGTGAGTGGAGATGTGGAAAACCGAGCATCAGTGCAACAAAGACAGGTCGAGTGCTGTAAAAACAGCACCAAAGACAACGTGACTAATGTTGCCTCAACGGAGTCCATCTTGCAAGTCTGGCATTTTTGTGTCGTTACTGAAACGCCTTTGCATCGCGACAGAAGCGCGACAGTATCGCGTTTGCATCGCGACTGAGAATCGTGGTGTGAGCGAGTGCAAACAGCTAGCAACCTATGGTTGTAAAAATACCGTATAATACCAAAAGGCTAGGTATTAAACAGGTATTTTACCATAACTTACGGTATTATTGGTATTTTGTGTATTTTAGATTTTGATTCACTTTTTAAGATCCTGCGTTATTACGAAGAGTTGTAGTTTAATAAATAAAATATATTTGAAGTTTCGATTGTATTCTATATTTTAGAATTACTAATTCTAATCTAATTTAATAATATAATAATCTAATCTAATAGTCGTGTTACACGACTATCAGCGTATTAGGTTTCTGCTTGAAGGCACCCAGAGCAGTACCGACAATCTACGATGTCATCGTCATCGTGATCGTGATCGTCATTGTCATCGTGATTGTCATCGTCATCGTGATCGTGATCGTGATCGTGAGCGTGATCGTGATCGTCATCGTCATCGTGATTGTCATCGTCATCGTGACCGTCATCGTCATCATGATCGTTATCGTGAGCGTGATCGTCATCGTGATCGTGAGCGTGATCTTCATCGTGATCGTGATCGTGATCGTCATCGTGATTGTGATCGTCATCGTGATCGTCATCTTCATCGTGATCGTGATCGTCATCGTCATCGTCATCGTGATCGTCACCGTCATCGTGATCGTGATCGTGATTGTGAGCGTGATCGTCATCGTGATCGTGATCGTCATCGTGATCGTCATCTGCATCGTGATCGTGATCGTCATCGTCATCGTGATCGTGATTGTGAGCGTGATCGTCATCGTCATCGTGATCGTGATCGTCATCGTGATCGTGATCGTCATCGTCATCGTGAACGTCATCGTCATCATCGTCATCGTCATCGTCATCTAGTGATGAGCAAAGCAAGACCAAGACCAAGACTGGGACAGTCTTTGTATTGGTCTTCGTGTTGCTTACTCAGTCTTGGTCTTGGTCTTGCTTGTTCGGTCTTGGTGTTGGTCTTGCTAGTGTATAGATAGTCTTGGTCTTGCTCAAATACTTCGAGTCTTGATCATGGTCTTGGTCTTGGATTTTGCTCATCACTACTTCTATCTCATTCTCTCGCACGTTAAATCCTATAGATGTGTGTTTATCTCTTTTTACCGTCGCTTTTTCGTTTCATTGATTTTCAAATCACAACGATGCTAAAGTTTTCACTTCAAAATACCATTTCATGTTCTATATCTGTGCATTTCCACCGTATTTTCAGTATTTTAATTATTACTCAGATAATTTACTTAAAAAATACAGAAACAATCGATTTATACATAAAATACCGTAGCAAATGGTATAATACCGTATTATACGGTATTTTTCGTTTTATACGTTTCAATACAAACGGTATAATACAGCACTTACATCTCTATAGCAACCGCATCGCGACTGTATCGATGCGAAAGCGCGACAGCATCGCTACAAAAAGTCGCCGTGGCGTGGGCGAGATGCCTAAAAAGTACTCGTATAAGAACAGTGTTCGAACTTGTCACTCGTCCATTTTTTCTTCAAACTTACTAAAGCGATCGCGAGGGCGCCTTTATATTTCCCCACATCACAAGTACCTAGAACATTCTACCACACTCTAGAATACTATCGAAAACAATTGACCAGATAAAGAAAATGTATAGAGTTTTGTAGAACATATATGGGGTATTTTCGGATACCCCTAGGTATGAGGAATCGAATTTTTTTGTATTGACGTCGCTATTTGGACCAATTAATCTTTTCTGCACACTCAAATATGAATTTAATCAAATAATTTGAATGAAAAAAGTAATAAAAGATCTGTTAAAGTTTTTGCCCAGGCAAAAGGCATTTATTGGGCGTTTACGGGCATTTATCCGGCGTTTATTCAAAGCGCCCAATTTGCCAGGGCATAAACCCATCTCTATACGTGACGCTGCAACGTTGCATAGTGTCCCGCAACATGACCCACAACATTTTACGTGACGCGGGACATGTTTCTTGCTCCCGCTCCGAGAGCGAGCGCACGGCGCGACATTCTCTCGGGACATTCACGTAGTTGCCGAGCGCCATGTTCCGCAACATGTTGCTCCATTTGTCCCCTAGTGTATCCGTGGCTTCAAGACATTCAAAAGGTTAAAGAGGGAGGCCGCGCGGCTTTTTGTAGGAAACCATTTTTGCAACCATTTTTTTCCTTATTTTTAATATAAGGATCTTTCGGAAACCTGAAAAAAGTGCATTTAAGAAGTTACCATTAGCTGTTCGTTTATAATATTTGCATTTCACTACCTACATTACGTAGTTACGTTTTAATTTAAAAATATAATTATCATTTCCTCTGCTTTCTAAATCGATTATAACTGAGTACGAAATCGGCATCGAAAATTGCAGTGTACAACACTAATGACTACTTTTGACAGAGGAAATGAGAAATTGACATTGAAAGGTTAGATCGCTTGTTTACATTGCTGGTTTTCAATGCACGGCAAGTCTGGCGCGTTAAATTAAAGCCGCAATGAAAAAATATTTGGATACACTACTGTTTGGATGAAAATAACAAAATAAATTGTTTTATAAATAACAACAGATTATTTTAAGACAAATAGTACTTATGGATGATAAGAAATACCTCGGTTACCAGCTCCAACTTCATGGGTGGAATTAGAACAATTAAGTATCGCTCAACTAGGCATTTTGTTTTTATCACCTGACGTCACACGCGGAAAGCGGTCGGAGGCAGACTGAAGTTCGCCGCGAGCAATGGTGTCGCACGGCACCATTTCTCCACGCGAGGTACCTACACTTATGTAATCTATTATAATCTATATCTGTGGCAGTCATCCTGACGTCAGAATGACTGGCCATTTTTTAAATAAATTTTCTCAGTTATTAATTAGGTACCAATTATTTAAACAAAGGTATCAAATAGTAGCAAATAGGTATTAGATTTTAGTAATATTTTAAAGCTGATCGGTCATTTTGGGCAGTCATTCTGATGGTCACTAGAAAGGGACATACGTATTGACAATACCCTAGTGAGAGAAATGGACTTTTCAAAATGACATCAACGCGGTATATACATTTTTGTGCTGTTTTACGTAAACTCCCAGTTTAGCTTGAGCCCTGCAATTCATAATATTGTTAATTAAATAGAGAACACGCAATATTTTTATTTTTGCCTTCATTTGAATGAATTTCATGTAGAATAGACCACGAGTATAATAAAAAATTTAAATACTATAATTTACTGTCAAAAATTGCGGTTTCAAACTGACAGTTCTAATTTTCGCGTGAAAACGATTTACAGTTACGATGACATCACTCCTGTCTTACACTGGCCCACGGACTAGAAAAAAAAGAAGGACTCCGCGCCACGCATATCGAAAGTGAAGCACAGTAAGGGTGCCGGACCGTTTGTACAAACGTGCTTCACGCACACATTTACATGACAGAAAGCCGGCCGGCCGCCATTACGCGACAAGACAGCGTCTTTGTAGGTACTATTTACGTGAAGTAATAAAATAAAATAATGCCATCTTGTGTTGTGAAAAGGTGTAAAAATAATTCTACATATCAGAAAAAGTGTCAAGGAATAACATATCACAAGTAAGGCACAATTTTACTTGTTGATTTATTGTATTTTTGACATTTTAAAATCATTACTATTGGAACACAAAATCTCAACAGAATTATAAGTGTTGTCAGAAAATAAATGGGTAATTTTCCCGAGAGATTGGGTAATTATTTTTTTTTGTGTTCTTTGTATTTTCTGTAAGTATTGACGATGAATATTTTTATAGATTTCCTACAACAAATCAACCATGGAGCAGTGACTGGATAAAAATAATAAGAAACTTTTTCACTAATCCGGAAGCAGACAGTAACCGACCAGGCTAGTTGGAGAGCTTACACGTGAGCAAGCCACATAAAACTGGCCGTGTGAGAAATAGTCTTGCCGCAAATAAACTCCAACAAATTTCAGGGTTTGTCCCTGTGACTTAGATGTTAGTAGTCATCGCGAAACAAACCTTGGTTGGGAACTGCAATCTTTTTAATTCAAACGAAAGATCATTTGGTATCAATGGCATACACGGCACGAAGACTGTTTCTCCTCTGGCAGATCCATTTAGTATTTTAAACACAAAATTTGAAGATCCTAACATCAAAACTGACGGACTTTCATATAAACTTCCATCCCCTATTTTACCCCTGTAGGGGTGAAATTCCCAAAAATCCTTTCTTAGTGGATGCCTACGTCATAATAAATATCTCTGTGCTAAATTTCAGCGCAATCTTCAGCGGTTTGATATATAATATATAATAATAATAGAAGATTTAGGTACGGTTTTCTGTAAAGGGTTTGTATCATCAATTCGCGATGGTTCTTAGATTGGAACGGATTCTAATACTTCTTCGATCGATACAGAAAGCAGTGCAGGTTATTGACTGTTTGTATGTGTTGTGAAGTTTCTGATTAAATGATTTTAATAAATATTTAACGTTTATTTTCTACAGAACGTTAAATAGTTTTCTTATTATACATAGGTAAAATCTTTACACCTTGCGTGTTTTAGGTAAGTAAGCTTTAATAACCCCCCCCCCCCCCCCATCTTCCTTATAGGTAATTCAAGACAATCAATTGCATTACGTATTCTACAGCAGCGTTTTCTTAGTCATCCATGCAAATGAATTACTTAATTTTGAGTTTCAAATAGTATACATATTATGTTTGTAATTTCAATTTATTCATTTATTCTAATAAAGAATAAACTGTCAAAATATTTAAAAAATGGGGAAATTTCCATTCATCTGGTATCCCTCAAATCACGCACACATAGATCGGTACGGTGCTTCACTTTCGATATGCGTGGCGCGGAGTCCTTCTTTTTTTTCTAGTCCGTGCACTGGCCATATTTGTTCGTAGCTGGCTTTCATAGTTGCGTAATTTTCAACTTTCGAGATATTTTTTGAATAAATACATTAAGATAATGTAAATTATAAAAAAATGAACTAAGTATCCATCAACCTCAGCAGGGTAATTGCATAACACACTATCAGTAGCAATGGGTTTCATTTTGACAGTTGAAGAAAATTCATTGCGTTTTTTACCTTGTTGACCAAACACATTTTGCGATCACATGAAGCAATAGATTAGCAATATAAGCATATTCCTAATCGATTGGTTCATAATTTCGAAAAATGTGTTCAAAATGATTCAAACTGAGATTAGCATTGTGTTACGCAATTAGCATAGTATAAAGAGGGGAAGTAAGTTATCTTCATACAAACGCACCGCGCGCGGCTTGTATGTGTGCGCCAAAGTATCTATGCGCGCCGCACGCACACTTAAACAAAATCTCGACCCGTTTCTCACAGCGCCAGTCGGGGCTAACACTTTCATCCTATATTATTATAATAGTACTCTATGGCTAACACCGCACGAGGTTCGCGCGTCGCGGCTTTTGTTTATGAACAAATAAAAGATTTACATTTTTCACCGCCCTGCCCATATTTGCAAAAGTTATTTATAAGGATGCGGATATATTACACATTAAAGTTTAATAACAAGGCGTTTCGTAATAGTCGAAACCGAAGAAAGTATTTTTCTGTAGCTAATTTGTAATTTTGTAATAAATGTGTGATTCAATAGATATGTTTGTACTAATTAAAAATAAAAATAAATTTGGTCCTTTATGTGTACAAATACTACATTGTGCCTATCAAAAAAAATACAAAAAACTGACTAGTATATAATTATACTAAACAGTTTTATGTATTTTTTTTTACGATGTTATATATGATATACGAGCTCTTAGTCTATAAATATTTGCTAGCGGTTTGGGCGACAACCGAATCTGACGAAGAGCGGACAGTCGCGCCCCCACCACCCCGCCGCGCGCCGGTTTATTTTATCCCCTTTTTTTTTATAAATAATACTGCTCTGAATCTTGAATACATTTCTGTATTTGTTTTACATTTCTGTGTTGGTTTGCACTGAATTAAAATTTTCCTAAAAGTGACAACCCTAAGACAGTAGGCAATTATATCGCGGATTAGGCCGGAGATAGCCTACTTCCCCTCTTTATATTATGCAATTAGGGTACAGGCTATCATAACAATGCCACAAATATTCGGAGAAAAAGCCGAGTTGATTCGTGTTTTGTGAAATTGTGTCCATCTACTTCAACTGTTTCCAAATGAAATATTTTTAACTGGACCTTCTGACCCGAAATTGAGAAAAAAGTGGTTCTAAGCTGTGAAGAGGGATGACAATTATTCTTGAGACTGTCATTCGATGCTGTGAAGATCACCAACATTAACTTCCGGCAGAATCCTGCCGTGCGATTCTGTAACCATCTCACCGTGAAAACTTGGGTGAATTGAGCGTGGACTGAGCTGTCATTAGGGATTAACAATATTGACACTGCTCACTTCAAGCTCACTTCACTTATGATTTCATGGTGAGATTTTTACAGAATCGGCCGGCTGGACTGAAATCTATTTTTATGAACCCAACTTCCAATTTATTTAAAAAAAATCCGCAATAAAAGTTGTTTACGTTCACATCTATAACCTTAAATAAGTCATCATAACAGGAGTGACGTCACTAGATGCTGATTGGTAGATTAAAACACGTTCCGTTTCACGTTATTTTAATTCGTAATTATTGTTAAAATTCAATATAAAGTAAAATAAAAACGTTGCAGTGGTCCTTCTTTTATGTTTTTTTAACATTTTAGTCACAAAATATTGATAAATATTATATATGCATCTTCCCTATTATAAATATATTTTACAAACCGATGAAAAGTTATGCCATCTTTTGTATAGCTGGATGTTCTAGACGATTTCCCACACCATTTAATTAAGCAGGAACTCATAATAATTTTTATTTATGCAGAAATGTTTTATAAGGTATCAAAATAACCGCATGTGCAGAGATGCAATAACTGGGTAAAACTAAAATGGCCACTCATAGTTTCGTCTACTACCTATAAGTGCAATTTCATTTATGTGTCGTGAGCCTGGGTCGCCCATATGAGCAGTCAAGAGATTGTATAGTCATTGCTACACAAACGCACACACACATCTGTATCAATATCTAACTGCTATTCTGCTGTTAGCGATGATCTGACGACCGATGGATTGCGATAGGATCTGTCTTAGCCGGTTTGCTAGCAAGTCTTCATCATACAAATGGCTATGGCCAACAGGGCCCATAATTACCATGCTTTCCCTTAAAATGAACCAACAATTAGTGTCCGACCGAAACACGATTTTCAGTCGAAACCGTAACCGAATTTTCGGCTCCTCTTCTAGGTTCGGCCGAGTAAAAGTGAGTTAAATTGATATTTCCGAGGTTTGTAACGAATAATACGATTAAGGGCTGATTTGGCAATGTCAATATTTTTTTACTCCATGATAAAATTGACTTATGGCAGATTTTGTGTAAACAACTAAAATTTAAAATGACGGTCGGAACTTTAGGCTTAACTTAAAGACCTTAGCAGACTTGCTACGATTAGCAATTTTCAGAAGCTCGATACTGTAGTTTGTGAACAACAGAGTCGGCACAAAAACAACGTTTGCTTACACCAGTACAATTAAAACAAAGAAATAAAGAAATACTGTTTATTTTACATAATAATTACATATTTATCACACACAAATAAAACAAATGCATATCAACACCAAACCCGCTCACTAAAACAGAGTGCTTAGCTTATGATAAAAAAATAAAAACGTAACGATTGCAACTACAATAGTCTAGCATATTATGCAATTTAATGTCCGCTACTCCATAAATTCAGTTAGGGTCAGGAGAGGCAGATATAAAACTTAACTTTAGTTCCTTTCGCATGCGGCTGAAGTTAGCATTACGAAATAACATCACACAGCTTTTTATCTTGCTAGTGTCATTCAGCAGTTCCCCTAAGAAACTTCTTTAATTTACAACAAGTTTAACAAATAGGATAAACTTGGCATATCTATGATTAACAATTAACTTTTCATAATCAAAATGCTAATTAATTAATCTACTATCACAAATAAAGTTTTTGCAACAATCCTATAACACACGAAATACAGCAAACTGTTTTAGTGAGTTGCAACTTTTAACAACTACAGTAAAATATTAATATTGTATTCAATTAATTGTAATATTATTATTAAAAACAGAATAAGTATCAATTAGGGTGGGAAATCCAATGGCACATAATTATACATCACGCAATTTTTATGCGCGTTTCTCGGCGACATTGGATTTTGACTCTTTAAAACTATAATTGAAGGTACAAATTGTATTAAAAAAAACGAATTCTACTATAAATATTTAGGTATTACGGTGGAAAATATTATTAAGGTATACACAGTGCTCTTTAAAACCCTTTTGTTCATCTATTCATTAATCAGTAGTAAGTAATAGCATTAAGATAACTATACAGTATGGAAACCACATATATGCAATAAATTATACCACATACTTGTTATCGCCTTTTCTGAAGTTATACAAACAATGAACGAAATCGGTCGCGAAAAAAAATCAGCTGTTCCCTACATTTATGTTGGCATAACTCGTTCAAATGTAGGGAACAGCTGATTTTTTCAGCTGAATTTATTGCATAAATGTGGTGTCCACACTGTAACGACTACAGTTTATTTTTTATGCAAACCATACTAAAATATGCAATACCGTTCCTCTAGTTAGGTTAGAATTATTTAAAAAGTTTATAAAAATTGAAACTACGATAACATTTTTTACATACATAAATGGGTATCATTATTATCCTATCACATATAACAATACAATATTGGATATCTATTATATGATGAATATGTATTTCAATGTAGTCTACAGTAAATGGCGAACTATCGAGGGTTAGTATAAAAGAAAGTGCATATATAAGGGTAAAACAGGGTGAATAGGAAATGCAGGGGTGAATCAGGACGAAACTTAAAAATGGATTTTAACATTGAAATAATATCGCTTTTTGCCAATAGGTCTCTAATGTGTTTACTATATTATGATAAACGATTAAGTGTCAAAACTACGTTAAAATCCCGTAAACCCCCCTGCATTTCCTATTCACCCTGTTTTGCGGTATCCAAATAATCTCAGAATCTGCATCAACGAAACAGATATTTTTGAGCTAATAAGATTAAAATATATTAATAACGTTATTTAAAGGTAAAAGGTAAAGTAATATTCGATTTATTGATTGGTAATGGATGTAACTATGCAATAACGAGTTTCTGTCTTGTAGCCAAAAAAATTGGATAATATTGGCCCATCCATTTGAATTGAATTTCTTTTCCTGTCTGTTACCAATCAACAAAAATCAAGTTATCTAGTAGATTATGGAAATATTTTAAAGCTAATTAAGTGGGATTACATTGTTTAATGGCACAGAATATTAACTAATTGTTGTCAAATATTTCAGTATTTGTGTTTATTGGTTATGCAAGTTTTTCAATGATAGATTTATTAAGTTGCGTATGTTTACAGAGCAGCTGATATGTTATTTTTATATGAAAAGGAAAACATAATCCTAAGTCCTTATTTCTTGTTACGCATTTGCTTTACTTCTCAGTTATTGAGAAAACCTATCCCATCATCATTTTTCTCAACTACACACTCGCACAGCCAATGGCGGGTAATTATAATAATTATGTGACCATAATTATTATAATTACCACAATTAACATGTTACTTCGGTGGCGACCGACCATTTACAACAGTAGGGGTATCTTTCCACGACCTACCCGGCTTTTTGACAGCTGTCACTTTTTTCCTGACTACCCTCTTTACAACTACCTCTTCATTCGACAACAATTTTCTCCTAGGTTTCTTAACTTTTACCTCTTTAATGGTGAAGGAATCATCGAAGATGTCGCCACTTGAATTGATGGATCGACTGTCTTTGTGATTTTCGCCGACAATTTCGCTGATTGGACTGTCGAAGGATACATGTCTGGAAGAGTTTAATCTAGGACTGTATCTAACTTTCTCAATGGAGGTTTGTGTGGCGATGTTTGTGTGGTTGTCTTTGGCAGGTGGCGTGGCCACTGGGTTCAACCTCGTCTTCTTAACTTTGACCAGCACGTGTGGTTCCAATGATTTCCTTTTCGCGTTTTTTTTAGTTACCTTCTGCTTTTCTGGGATCTTATTCTCTGTGTCCACTTCCGCAGCCTTGGTTTTCCTTCCCCGTTTTTTTGGCGTCTCTCCATTCTGTTTGGTAACCTTCACCGGTTCTTCAGTTTCTTCATCAGAGGCGTCACTGTCTTCAGCAAGATCTCTGTTTGTTCTGGTTTTGCCGGGCGATTTGGCTTTCTTTGGGGAGAAGTCGAGGATACTACTTCTAGTCTTGCCTTCAGTCTTTAGGTGGTCTTCAAATAATTTCCGACACTTCTTGTAATCTGGGACTTCTTTTGGTTTCATTGTGTTTATGTATTCAAAGAATTTGATGAGGGCTTCTGTAAAATTATAAGATTATGTTTAAACACTGCATATTTATCATAGTCAGAATGTTGTTCAGACGAATTACCCAATTAGAAAATGGCGCGCGACTTATGCTCTCGTTTTACTTAGGGTGACCCAGACGAGACAGAACAGTTTGAGAGCTCTATCCAATTTGTCGGCAAATAATCATTTTATGCATTAGCTAATTCTAGCAAAGTATGACAGTATGACAGCATTCAAGTTTTGTTTAAAAACTTAATAAATATAATAATAATCAACTAAAACTCACCAGGTACATTACTAGACTTGATGCTGGTCCTCACACTCTTCATGAAGGTCTCTTTCATGGACTGCACAGTCTTGGGCTGCTTGAGCGACTTCTCCCACGGCAGCTCACCGGTCAACCACTGTAGCATGTTGTAGCCCAGGATCTCGAGGTCACCGCGCATTGTGGGGTCTTGAGAAAACAAGAAATTAAAATTTTTCAACAAAAAGCGCCGGTTCAAATGATATTGTAACCTTTATTTTTACTCATTTAATTTTATTATCAGTCTTAAGAGTTCGTAATATAATGTCGGAATAGGAACTTGCTTTGGTAGTGAATAATTGAACTTCAATCAAGTAATAATAATTTTAACAAAAAAATAAATTCTAATCAGGAGTTCCTACAACTCTGAGTAAAGAAAGCATAAAATGACTAAAGCATGAAACGAAACCACGGTTTCGATTTTATGCACCCCAACTCCACCGAAAGCAATTATCGGCCTGTCTATTGGTCTGCCCATCTCTTAGGAAAGTGTACGCTTTTCTACTCAGGCCTCTGCTGAAATTGCTTCTCACCCCCAATAAGGGTTTTAAAAGTGGCGAGAAATGTCTGGAAGATGCTATAGCCCAACTCAACCACCATGTTGTATTAGCTCATCGCATAAGCACAGATTACTACCACATAAATCACTCCATGTACTTACGCGCGCTAAGTACCTACCGGTTTCTCAGTGGGTTGCCGAGAGCCGCAAGGCGCGTACATACGCGTATATTTCGGACGATCTCACGTACTTAGTTACAAATTCTTATGATATGGCTAGTTCTGTTGTATTATGTGCAGTTGATGGATGTAGATCCAGCTTGTTTAAACTTGCATGTTTTTTGTTTTGTATTTTATTGGTAGGTACTTAATTACTTCTACTATGCGTCTGGGATAAGAATAAAAAGGTATATAACCTCCATTTGTTAACCGTCATTTCAAAATTACGTTTAGCAAAAATCTACTTTGTGCAAATTCATTTTCAATAATATTTATTATCGTTATTGTTAATGTTATTTTCATATAATTATTATTTATTTAACCTTCTGAGCGCCAGAATCATGTCAAACCAAAATGTGCCCAGCACGCCACGGTCACAATCCCATGACAGTTTTAACTCATAAAAAAACATTGATTTTTTATTTCCTTTGCTATTTGTTCCTTGACTCATCCTGATATAAATTAGTTGAACTTCTTTCTTTATATTTCATCTTTATTGACATAAGATTTCAAAAACGCCGCAGTCATCATATCATGACACGTAGTGATGTAGGTAGCAATCAATACCTATAACAAGAATATCGACCTCGACGGTAACCTATGTTATATTTAATTTCCTTAAATTATTTTACATTAAAAAAAAATATATAGGTATATATACAACGTGTAACGATAAATGCGCAAAACCTCAGACACCCCAACTGATTTTTAATTTAATTGATTTATATCAGAGAGAAAATAAGTCATTAAAAAAATTGTAAAGGTTTTATGTGCTGTTTTAGTTTAACTGGCCATTCTGATCGTTTCTTGCGTCTGCGACGACGCTTTATCGAGAGAGGAGTCGTCACCGGGCCGCTGCGCCGCGCTTACATTGGCTTGCTTGACCTATTAATAAATAGACACGGCAACGTCTTTAATGAAGATTTTTTGAAAAATGTGACCTATATTAAGTGGTTCAATTAATTCTGCTCGTTATTCTGATCAAACTATTTTCAGGTTTTGCGCATTTAACGTTACACGTTGTATATGATATTGATGTTTTGTGATTCAGAAATCATAAAAATTTTAAAATACTGAACTATTTGCTCATCAGATGTCGGTTTTATTTTTAATAATTTAATGTATATGTAAATATTTGCACACCACATGTTATGGTAGAATGTAAATGGGCCACATTTAATCTAAGATCATACTACTCTGTACACCTGCATTTTGGCAAATAAAGTATTATTATTATTGTTTAGTTGATTATATCGATCCTGAAGACAATAGCAGGGAGGTACGACTCCTCGATATTTGCGGCTATTGTTCGTAGATGCGTCTCGAACAACAAGCTTGTTTTAAATAAA
Source organism: Eremobia ochroleuca (assembly GCA_949629135.1). Lineage (NCBI taxonomy): Eukaryota > Metazoa > Arthropoda > Insecta > Lepidoptera > Noctuidae > Eremobia > Eremobia ochroleuca. Next base: position 1,487,062 of record OX451402.1, on the reverse strand, counting down.
TAAATAATAATGTTCCAAGCCACATACGCTTTCTTGAATGGTTTTGATTAATCCATCATTGATCATCATGATCATTTCATCCAGATAGAAACGCGGCCGCTGATCTGACGATCAGCGGACTAACTAACGTTCTTCTAAGTAAATCCAATTTCCTTAAAATGTCCATTCTGGCACAAACAATATCTGTTCTTTCCATTAAATATTTACGTCCTTCGCCATTTTTCTTATACTTGAACCCAATCTCCTTCATCTCCTTCATTGAAGTTTTTCCGCATTTAAAAGTAGGTAATTGCTCTCGGTATTTTTCTAATATTTTCGCCACGGACGGATACTCTCCACTATCATAAAATGAAGCTACAGTTCGCTTCAATACACTTTTATCGAAATCGTCAATATTGGTGTAATTTCTTAAAAATTTGCTCTTGGTGTACCTGTACAGGGGCTGCCTGATTGCAATACTTCAGTCTTTATTCGGTCCACTGTCGCTCTACTCACACCACTAATAAACGCGGCCATTTCACGTAATTTGTTGAAATTAAGAGAAGCCATTTTATTCGGATCACTGTTCAATTAATTGACAAACAGGAATACGTGGTGGAATCACTGTTCGTGTGTTCGGCTAATATCGCCATGTAATTTCTTCAAATCGACTTTAGAAAATAAACTATCCATAGTGCGCAAGGAGTGTTAACACATGAATAATTCTTTTTTTTTTAATGGCATCTCGCAGTTCAACCTATGAGGTTGTCGTCTGCTTAACCGGGCTTGCCTGTGGATGCCTCAATAAATTAAGGCCTCCAGCCAGGGCTTAAAAACTTAAAAACTAAGCGACTACACGCTAAGGGCACCCCCTGTGGGGTACGGACCTCGGCTTAGGGCGTCGCTGGGAGAGAGCAGCAAGGGATAGGCTGGATCGGAATTATTTAGGGACGAATTTAAAACTACAGGCTCTGCGACGCGGGCTGGCTCGAGCAAGGGTCGGGACGGTGTATTTATTTAATTGTAAACATTTATGGCAAAAAAAAAAAACACTCATTGCAATTGCATTTGGTAACAACCAATCAGAAGTGTACAGATCATTAGTGACTCATCGACACCACGTGCAGGTAGCCATTTACCAATAACGGTCCCGGCGCGCTGCACATTCCTATGTCTGTTGACGTTTATGGCCTCTGCGGCTTCACGACTCAGTTGATAACGCGCTGGCTATAACAACTCGAAGGTGGTTGTGGCGTAGGCTATTATATCAGTAGGTATTGAACATTTTGTATGGAGTGATTTATCTGGTAATCTGTGGTATAAGTTATGTCTTAATATAATAAGCTTGGATGTTAGTGCTAAAATAAACTTCCGATGTTGACAGTTTTACCACCTAGTTTCTACCCAAAAAATATTTGGAACAGCTAAGAAACCATCTGATCAATGGCCGAATGTGTCTGCACCGAATTTTATATGCCTCTTGTACCTACTATACTATGTTTTATGCAAATAAACGATTGTGTTTTTTTAATGTTTACCTCCCAAATGCGCATCCCTGCTCGTATACTCAATAGTCCCGTTATGTGCGCTCTTCGGGTCCGGAGTGAAGGGCTGGTCCTCCTTTAGTCGCGTGGCCAGGCCGAAGTCCACTAAGTACACCTGGTTTTTGGCTTTCTTCAGACCGAGCAGCATGTTGGCACCCTTGATGTCGGCGTGGACGTACCCACGGCTATGAATGTACTCTAATACATCTAACTGAAAATATTAAAAAGCATGCGAAATATACTTCTGCTTCTTCAGTCAGTGAAAAACATTTTTTTTTTTGTTATGTTCTGTTTAAATGATTTGAGTTTTTCTTGTTGTTAGCTGCGTTCATTGCTCGAATTCAAGGATGAAGTTTGCATAACTACATACAAATAGCACATTTAAAGTATGCTGATTGGCTACATTGTCTTATCTGTAGCAAAAAATACAGTTTTTCTACAATAGTGATATGTGCCACACATTACTTACATAAAAATGTTTAAAACATTAGAATTAGGAAGAATGATTGTGGTAGTGTGCCAAATCATGATATCACCAATTAGTTTATAACTCTCCAATGCATTGTCACCCTAAGATGGCTTGAATAAAACATTTTTATTATTTACCATTTGTAAACCTAATTGAAAGACAGTGGCTGGCTGGAATGACTTCCCTGCATCCGTAAACAGGCTCCACACATCTTTACCAAAGCGCTCCATGACCAAGTATCTGTAGGTAACTCCATTGCTCTCGTGAGACCCCTTGCCGAAGTATGTCGGCATGCCCAGGCTTGATAGCTTCTTGCTCTGCATGAATTTCGCAACTGAAATAATTGGAAAACACTAAGTATTGAAGAAAAAACTGTGCCTCAGATTTTGTTATTTGAAAAAAAAATTAAATTTGAGTTTCTTGACATAATATTTATTTTAAGGTTAGCACATTTCTAAATCACTACATAGTATAAAACAAAGTCGCTTCCCTGTCTGTCTGTCCCTATATAAAATTCCGCAACGGATTTTGATGCGGTTTTTTTTAATAGATAGAGTGATTCAATAGGAAGGTTTATATGTATAATACATGCATAGTATAGTACAGAAACACTGATAATTTTAGAGGTTTCTAATGTAATGTCGTAAATAAACACATTTTTTTGCGCTTACATTGTAAACGCTGGCTGAACCCGTCGAGATAGATCAAAATAATGTACTACAGTATTGTACACCTTAAAAAGGTCTCTCCGCGATGGTATATGTCTATCTCTTAGGGATAACCCACAATAACTATTTTTTATCCTATATTTTTTACGAGAAATAATGGCTCTAAAATTATCAGTGGTTCTCCATTGCACCCGTGCGAAGCCGGGGCGGGTCGCTAGTATTCTATAATTATTTTTAAGATGTCAGGCGCACTATAAATAATATCATTGAAATTGCTTGCCCCATGCTGTCTATGAGGTTACAGTTTAAACTTCAGTCCAAGATTATGCACTATAATATCATTGATTTATTTCAAGTAAGTTCTTTAATATTTGTGACTTGAGGATAATAAAGACACAAATACGTTGTAGTGTATAAAAAAAAAAAAACAATTTTGAAGAGCACTTACTATCATCTTTGTTAGCGTTCCTGAGATAGAAATTAATTTCCACAAAAAGTGGCCCATTCTCATGAGGCTCCTGTTGGAAAACACATTAATAGTTATTATCTGTATGTTTAGCAATATGTAGATACCATCTATATTTATATTTGAGTTTACTTACGATTTTGATGGCATAGGGGTAATCAGATTCTTTACCCTTAAAGGTGTGGTCACAGGCTGAATATATTTCCCCGAAGCCTCCGACACCAATAGACGGTCCTATCCGCCATTCTTTTTTGAAGATATTGTCTTTTATTACTTCTCCAGTAGGAATAGGAGCTGGCATCTTATAACCAGCGGCCTTTCTTTTAGGCGCTGCCTTTTTAACTCGCCCAGCCATATTTATTCAATTTTATTTACCACAACTAACAAAACGACATCGAATGCCACTAAAAACTAATTAAATTGCAATTGAAATTCGTTCGAAATAACTAAACAAATAATATTCAACAATTGAAAGCGACGCTACCGTTGTGAATGAATGTGACTTTGACAGTTGATGCTTGATGCCTTGCCTTGCCTTATTCTGCGCCCTCCATTTTTTTTATTAACTTTTGGTTATGGTGTCTTGTTCCAGATCCAGATGTGGGAAGATGAAAGCAATAAAAAGAGATAGTGCTTAAAGCTGGTAGAGAATAAGAAAGAGACCACTACATCATTTAGCTTAGTACCGTAGTGATGGGCGTACTATTTTAGTCAGTTTTTTATTAAAGTCCCTTTCACGAAAGAAGTCCCGCGGTAATAAGTGGAACTAATTATCATTATCTAGTTAGCAACATTCCTACAACCACCCTCCAACTTAAAAGCCTTTCTTTATTTAAGATTGTGCATTTTAATAACCAGTGCCTGTAATACTATGTCGAGATAAATAAATATTTATGATTCCGTCACGCGACAGTGACGCCGCGTCTACGAGACCTTTCGTGAGACGGACTCTAATTCGGCTATATACACACATCAAGTGTCTAGGGATCAAGTACGTAAGTATGTACATTTTTAACTATAAAAAAATATCCAATTAATATTTACCAAATCTAGCCTTCCAGACTGGCTTCTTACTTTAATTCCTATGTTTAAGTTACAACTTATCCCTTATATTTTGTAAAAAATTAAGAAAAAATGCAATTTTTGTAAATGTTGGGAAATTAACCTAAGTGAATCTCGTCAATTAAATGGCAAAAAAGGCAAAAAGAGGATTTTTTAAATTTTTTATTGTAAAGGTTAAAAAAATAATCTGTGTTTCCACTACTGACACGAATCAAACAGCGATTTGGCGTGCTTAAAATCAGTTATCAAAATTACTTTGAGGAATGGCCGCACACGTTCTTTCTAACAAGTCAAAAAGTTGTTGTGGAGTATGCACGGCATCCATACTTGGCAGAGCTCTTCTTTGGACCATATCCCATGCGTGCTCAATTGGGTTGAGGTCTGGCGATTAAGCAGGCCACGGCAGAATGTTGTTGCGAGCATCGGTAAGAGTGCGTGTTACGACTCTAGACGTGCATTATCTTACATTAGGGTGCTTACATAAAGACGCGGGTTCCCGGAAGACAAGCTGGTACCGATCGGTGCGGGTAGAATATCCCCGTAAGCGCATAAAGAAACAGGTATATAAAACATTGTGACCGTTTCTTTCCGCTGACCACCCTGCAGCGATCTGTACCGGAAAACCCGCTGCTTTATGTAAGCACCCTTAGTCGAAACGAATCACCCGACCGGCTTCGCAAAGGGACGATAACGTCTGAAACAATCCTCTCCGCATAAATCTGAGCATTGAGGTTGCCCCTGATCCAAATGAGATCGGTTCTTCCACAGATCCAAATACCGGCCCAACCATTATTGTTCCCCCTCCATATGGATGAACTTCCTGAGAAAATTTCAAACGTTCTTGACGTCCAGAGGTCCTTCAAACTAGAGTACGTCTTGTATCCGGCCTCATACCGAAACTAGATTCATCGGAACAGCAAACACAACGCCAGTCTTCTTCCTCCCAATTTCTGTGTTCGCGAGTCCATTCAGCCTTCAGGAACGTCCGCCTTTGTATCTTTTGTGTGCGAAAGTTCAAATAAATAAATAAACGCAGACCCACTTCACGTAAACGATTTCGGATGGTTTGGTCGCTTATCAGCAACCCTGAAGACCTGTGGAGGCTCGTAGCCAACATCATGGTGGTCATGGTACGATTCCGTCGAGCAGTATTTTGGATATCCGGTACATCCAAAATACTGCTCGACGGATATACTGCTCCTGTCTGCGAGTGGTGATGCGAGATCGTCCTCCCATGTCGCTCGGTCACGCTGCCCGTGATACGATGGCGTGCCCAGAGGCGGCTTATGACGCTCTGTGTAGTGCCAAGAGCGACAGCCACGACGGCTTTTAGCATCTCTTCTCGTGTCAAATGATGTCGTCGCTCCATATCGATGCAGTTTTTTTCGGTTTCGATGCAGCAATTGTAATGGTTTTGTAAAAACGCTGTTACACATTTTTATAGGAACGCTGATTGATAGTTGATTTTCTATTTTTAATGAAAATTTAAAGAAAATTCTTTATTCAAATATTGAATTTAACTAAAAAGTATCAATAACGATCCAAAACAGTTAAAATAATAATCCTCACGGCGATACTCTACTCGCATAACGTACGCACTTGATCCCTAGATACTTTTTATGTGTGTTTATCCACAGATTTCATTCTATATGTATAGGATAGTAGGATCACTTGGGGTCCACAGGTTTTTAGATAAATTGGTCTCTACAGACATTTCCATATTTTTAATTTGGGAAATTATGAGTGCAGCAACAAAAGTTTTCTTTAGCATCTGCAACCTTTACGTCTTTTTTTGTATGGAGGCAACGAGTTAATAGAACAGCTTCTATTGTATTAATTCATCATCTTTACTATTCCAACAGAATATCAAAAAACCAGCGTCAATTTACGAACTTAATTTATTAATATGACTCAGAACTACCTAGCGATAAAAATATTTAGGCACCTACTTCTGAACTGATAACTCAGCGACTAATGTTGTAAGTGGGCTACTTAATATATTTTAGAGTTTCAACATCAATCTGTCTGCTAATAAAATCAAATTCCATCCTCAAAATTAACCATGAAACTTTTTTATTCAACGACTAAATTAATCATATTCTTATTTCACGAAAATAATTAGCAGTAGGTATAATAGTCAAGTCATCAATTACCGAATATCCCCGATGTCCACCACTTGTTTGGCCACCACTGGGGGATACTTCATGGTTTGAATAGGTCGAATCTGTTCCAAAACCGAATCGGGGCACCCCCGACTTCACGTAGTCTTTTGGCTACTACCCCTAGAGTGTATATGAAAACCGGAGGCGCGAAGGAAAAGCAACTCCCGCCCGCTGTAACAAAGCATGGGTGCCTATCCTTTGTTACGTAAGGCCTAAAACGCACTAGCGGCTGACCGTGATGCGGCGTGCAGTTGCGGCAAACAGCACTTCAATTTTTATATGAAATCGCATGATATCAACGCACTGACTTGCGGCCAGCCGTCAACCGCTCCGGTTGTCTTGGAGCAGCGGCGGGCCGCACTGGTTGAATGTAGCGGCGCGCCGCATCGCTTAGCCGCATGCGCTTCCCGCCCGTTATCAGTGGCTAGTACCCGATATATGAGGAGTGATTTTTCAAAAGGCCTTAATTCCATTAGGCAACAAATGGAATTAGGCCTTTTGAAAAATCACTCCTCATATTACTTTCCTCTATGGTCGCTAGGCACTGTATGCAGGGCGCGCGTATCCGTATCTTAGATTTTGGTAGAGAAAAGTTAATTTTAGAGATCAAAGAACGCTCCGCGATATGGGATAGCAAATGCGCTAATTATGCAGACAGAAATGTTGGAAGGACGACGAAATGCGGCGGACTGCAACGGAATCGCGACGAAACGGTTAGCCGCAATACGGCGTGCCGTTGCGGCAGACCATATATACTGCGGCCAGCCGCAACGGCACGCCGCATCACGGCCAGCCGCTAGTGCGTTTTAGTTCTAAGGGCGGAGGGGTTGTACTTCCCGCAGCGCTGGAGATGATGTAGAAGCAACTTTAAAGTATTTTAAGGTTAGGTTAAAATAAATAGATAGGTGACTACATGAAATTAGAGCTTTCATTCACCATTATTTGATGACTATAATAAGGTAATTTTATGTTCAATTGTAGTAGATTTACGCATCAATTTTTAAATATATTTTTTATGGCTGTTTAAAGAGTTAGTTAGTTTTTTTTTAGTTTTAGTTTCTTATATTTTTTAAAACCTTAGAAAATAACGGATTTTTTCATATATATGGCATTTCGGGACGCAACCGCCTCGACGTCAGGTACGATTTGGCCATCCTCCTTTGACAGTTTCGGGTAGCTTGATGTGCTGGCGTCTGTACTTAATTGAAGCCCGACGCACTTAGTTACCATACATACTAGTACTAGCTTCTGCCCGCGACTTTGTCCGCGTGAAATTTCTTGTTCCCCAGAACCGCCTTGTTCCCCGTCGCCCCGCACCGCCTGCCCGCGTTATTCCTTCATGTTCGCTTAGCGTTCTTTAATACTTTTTTTCTTTTTGCTCGGCTCGTAGTTAATGTTCTTAGCATGATGTTATCTTAGTCTATGACCTTCCTCAAGAATTGGTCTATCAAATGCAAACATATTTTTTCAATTATTAGAAACAGGGAAATGACTAATCAAATTATAAAAATATAATTTTATTGATAATAATAATCTATAATATAAAATCAACGCGTATTATTATGTTTACATTTCTTTACAACATTTTCACTAGCCTTACAAAATAAGTGTTATATTTTATAAAACTATTTCTTCTAATTATACATTATTTTTATTTACACTTATTAAACTATCAAGAGATATAACAATTAAAATAATTTAACTGGGCGCTTAAGAATCACAAACAAATAATAAATTATGGTGATAAACGTAATATGGGCACAACAAAATATAAAAAAAAACTGTTTAAAAATGTTTCTTAAATAAATCCTGGTGGGTTGTCTAAAATTGATCTGCTGCTTTTCGTAGGTATCAGTCTGATTGAAGTAGAACCTGAAAGAAGAAAAATAAACATTATTTTTAAGGAGGAACCACAACACCATGTTTGTAAAATAAAAGTGAGAATAGGTACCTATTCATATTTTTATACAGGTTTTATGGGGTTTTCTTAGATAAGGATGGGGATGGGGTTTTCTTTGGATTTGGGCTATTTATTATTACTATAATGTTCCATCAACGCGACCAAAGTCACACTTATTCCGTGAAAAAATTAAGTGGCTCCGACTTGCTATTACAGTTCGAAACATACAGCCCAGTGTCAGACAGACGCACCGTGGACTTAGTAACAGGGTCCCATACACACCCATTGGGTACCTACGTAATAACAAAGCCAATAAGTTTAAAACTCACATTAAAACAAATCATCATCATCATCGCCGTAAGCCGACATGGAGTACCAGTCCCTGGCTACATCTTCGTATATCACCCTCTTGACCTCTTCATCATACTGAGGGTGCAGGATCCGAGGGGAGCGGGCCCTGAACTCCAGAGGCACGTCGTAGCATTTGCAGACGCAGCACGACGGGAACTTGAACCACTCGGCGAAGATGCCGCGGCATTCATTGCGTGGGTCGTAGGCTAGCAGCCGGTGAAGACGGAACTGCTGTTCACATCTGGAATTTGAGAAAGAGTAGATTGTAGAGGTCGTAAGTCTTATAGACGTGATGACAATATTGTCTTATCGAAGGTAATAAGCAATAAGTTGGTGGGACCGCTGAATAGCAGATGTGCTTCAATCTTAACTGATGAAGCATGACCGAACTACTAACTAAATATTTAATAACTATGTCTATTACATATATGGGCTGGAAGTATTAAATAAATAACTACGAGATATAGATTTATTTGGCATGAATTCATCCAAGTAGTTGGGTTACGGCCCACTCCCTCATACACAGAGGAAGTCTAACTGAGTCCCTGTAGTAGGAACATTATCAGATGATTAATCAATCAATGCATTGGTTATTTATTTGTCAAAGGCATTTATTTACATTAGTTAGGACCAAAATCATACATGATGTCCTCAATAACATAATAAATAAAAAAATTGGCAGTACCTGCATCCCTCCCGGCAGTACATCTGCTTGCGCTCATGCACGCAGGTCTCCAGGTGTATGTACTGCTCGTAGGGGTACATGTTGAGCAGGGCTAGCTGTTCCCCCCTCGTGCTGTTCGCCCAGAACGGAGCTGCTATCTGCTCCTTTGACTCACATGCGTTACTGTAAATATTAGGAGTCGTATTAATAATAAATTAATAAATAAACCTAAGTCTTTGTGCAATGAAATCTACTTTGCGCAATACGAGTACCATAATAAGACTTTGCATAAAATGTGACGGTCTAAAATGAAAAACTTATTTCCAGTTGGCTATTAAAATTAGCTCAAATCATCAAAAAATATTACAGAAATAATGGAACTAAACTTACGCTCCTCGTAACTTTATTACTGAAGGCCTCATCGTTTCCTGATGTTGCACCGGCTTCTGATGGAACTCTTCCTTCTTATCCGACACCTTAGTATCTATTCGATCGGTTATCTTGACCTTCTCGTGCTCCGAGAACAGGAGCGTGGGCGGTAGCGTCGAGGTGTCCACGTTCATCGGCCGCCAGGCGTCCTTCCCTGCTTCAGTCGTCGAGTCATACCCGTCAGTTGTAGTCTCTGTGTTATTAATACTTTCTGTAGTAGTCGCATTTTTGTCTGTACTATTCTTTGACTCACTAACCGCCTCAACTTTAGTATTACCGGAAAACTTTGGGTATATGCTATTAGTTTCAATACTTTGTTTTATAACAGCCTCTAAAGTAATAACATCTGGGTCTAAGTTATTTATTTCTATATTCGCTATACTTTCAAGTTTTGTTTTATATGATATACCTTTTTCATTTACCGTTTCGTTGCTCATCTCAGTTTTGGTGTCGTTGTCCGTGTTGCTCACTTTTGTTTGATTTGTTTCTAGGGGTTTCACTTTGAGCGTGTCATTGTCTATTTTTTTGTTCTTTTCGCTATTGATTGGTCTGAAGTGTGGTTTGTCTCTCATGGCACGTCCTTGACTCATTTTGGTGTACATCATCTTAGTTTTGATGATGTCTTCTGCGAAGTCTGCTGACTTTCCGTCAAAGTCTTCATCATCGTCATCTTCTACGAAGTTTTCTAATTCCGCTTTTATTATTGATATTTGACGTTCTTCGCCATACATTCTCCTCATCAGACCCTGAAATTATTTGCATTTTGATGAGTGACATATTTCATACAGTTCTACGTAAAGTCGAAAACAATCTGCCTGCTGACTTTTGTATACTGCCGGTCGATTCTATTAGAATCTCACCGTGAGAAGTTAGGTGAAGTGAGCTGTCATTCCATCTGATGCTAAGGATTGACACTAATGACTGCTCTCTTTAAGCTCACTTCACCCAAGTTATTACGGTAAGATTTTTACAGAATAGTACTAACTACCGTACTTTTTAAAGTATTTTTTCTCACCTGGTTCTCCCTAACGAATCTCCTGATCGCAGGCCAGGGATAGTTCTTCCCGGGCGTGGTGCAGTAGTTGTGTTTGGAGAGGTCGCATGGCGCATCAGGTAACGCCCGGCCCCGACTGGATCTGTTGGGCCGCGCACATGCCGAAGCGTAGTCGAACCCCGCGCACTGCCCTGCTGTCCATGTCACCTGGAATTGAGGAGTTGGAAAGTGTTCACAAGTCATAGACTAAAGACACATGGAAGAGACATGTCTATGTGATAAATTATGTGATTTGTACAACAACAGTAGATTCAAAAGGGCAGTTGGCTGTATCAGGTTGGTTGCTCGTACCCATTTAACATAATAGTTCTCAGTTTCGAGTGTAACAACTTAAAAATATATAACCTCGTTTATTTGAAGAGTGTATAGAGGTGTAAGCTTCGTCGTATCGTATGTAGGTGACGCACCTGTTCCTAGCCTTGAATGAAAGTTACGCCCACAGACACTATTAGCATTGTAAATGGTATTGGTTCAATTTATTTCCATTCTGGATTATAAATTATTGAGTTGTTAAAGCTAATAATTATGAAGGTTTCTAATCGTCGCGTCGCGTCATGATTTTCGTACCCTCGGCGATGGAGTGTTTTTATTTAGTTATCCAGTACCTACCTATAAAGTTGATGTTGATATTATCATCAATGGATTTTGTATTATGATATTCAAAAACATGCTAATTACTTCCTAAAACAGGTGCACTTAGCGAAGGAGCATCAATTGATTATGGTATTATTTTCTAGAACTCTGTAAATTTTGAACCGCTGTAATGTGCAACTTGGTGATTCGCATGTGATATACGATGTTTTATATAAGTTTAAGCGTATTGGTCCAAACAGGCAACCATGTGGAACTCTCATTGGTACTGCAAAGTTTGTGTATTATTCATTTTGAAAAAAAAAAAGACTTGATAGGCCCTAATAAAACGCAGCGTGAGGAAAAGGTTTATAACTAGCTTATTTAGCTAGGTTATCTCAGCCGCAGCTGGTTAATTAATGTTTTAATGGTGATTACTATCTCTGTCCAATACACATCAAATATAAGAACATATTCAGAAGCCTGTGAGAAACTGCTTGTTTATTGGTGCTACTAGGCAACGGGTTAACAACCTCCCACTTTGCTATTACGATCTCTTCACTGCGTACGATATGGCGGCGTACGCGGTTTACACCTATAGCGTAGGAAATAAACGTGTACGCGAAAATTTATTGGTACTGTGGTGTCTAGTGGCGGCACCAAGGAAAGATTTGTGTTGCAACAGAACTGAGAAGAGAGTAACGTTTTAGTAGCGGGATCACCATCGACACCCCAATATGAATGGATGTTGATAGGTGGTACCGTACAATTGATTAAAAGTATTGTCTGGGGGTGCTAGCCTATCTGTTCTTTGGCGTACTGGCCTATGCAAGATGAATGCCCATCAAAACCTGTTCGATAACCCAAAAATCAGTTACGCCATTAAAGAGTGATAAAAAGGGAAATAAAACAGGAAGCACATAAGACATCAACGCGCAAACGCGTTGACGCCCGAGAAAGAATCGGAGAGAGCAACTAGCAATTTGTGACCTGCCGCACTTTAGCGCGCATTGAGCCGTTCTTTTTTGCTTGCATACAGCAATACCATTTTATAAGTGCACCTTTTTGTGATCCGTCAACTAAAACCACTACTTATACTCGTACTGACAAACGGATGTGGAGCGGAGCCGCGGGCGATCGCACGTCGCTTAATGAGATCCTAGCCGTTTTCACTTTTGCACGGCAAACTTTCTACTCTCTTCGACAATAACACGTACGCACTCTTTTAGGGGTGCTATTGCGCAAGAAGGATTATCAACAGCTTCGGATATGGATAGGTGAGTAATATCAGCGGTGCTAAAAGAGAAAGTCCTGACGCCATTGATAGGGTTATCGAATGGTTGTTAAAGATTTGCAAATAAGGAAGGATTGCGAAGCAGGCACATTCACGATGAGGAAAGTATAGGACCATCTGTCCTAAGTTAGGACAGATCAGGCCAGAAAAAGACATTGGTCAGGACTCCTAACCAATATATTATTCAACTAGTCTGGTGACGAATTTGTTTTGAAGCGATAAGACTTCCTTATTAATAAAGCAAACATAATGATGACATAACTGGATGATAAACATGGGTAAATATACTATAGCAGTATCACACAAGTTATCATTTTGTTAACTTATTTGGTTTCAATATCCAACTGAAATTGTTACAATACCGGAATCACCTTGTATCCTAATTCAGACCACAGCTCCAATCTCTTCAATCACAACATCCCTTTTCGTATACAAGGTGTAACGTTCAATGCGCAAAACCTCAGATACCCCAACTAATTTTTAATTCAATTGACCTATTTCAGAGAGAAAATAAGTCATTAAAAAAATTGTAAAGGTTTTATGTGCTCTTTTAGTTTTACTGGCCATTCCGATCGTTTCTTGCGTCTGCGACGACGCTTTATCGAGGGAGGAGTCGTCCGTCACCGGGCCGCTGCGCCGCGCTGACATTGGCTTGCTTGACCTATTAATAAACAGACACGGCAACGTTTTTGAAAAATGTGACCTATATTAAAAAGTGGTTCAATTAATTCTGCTCGTTATTCTGATCAAACTATTTTCAGGTTTTGCGCATTTAACGTTACACGTCGTATATGAACCATTAACATTCTGACGCAGCCTAATGTAACTTGTTAACCTCGTTTGTGCCCGAAATGAAGATGTTTATGACAATGATCTTGCCCAAAAATCGCTACGTGTAGGCATGGCGGTACCGTTAGCAAAACAAAGTGTGGTAGGGTAACCAGCGCGGGTTTAATTTCAAATTAACCTTTTATTATTTTGGGTAGGTATTAATGTCGAGAAGTGTTCTTTCTTCTTTGGTTCTTTACCAAAAGTAAAAAATGGTGTTGGGCTTGTATCTCTATCTGTCTGTTTGGTGCAGTATGAGAAATTCTATTTGCTCTTGGTAAAGCGGAATATTTTTGATAAATCTTAACAACAACATACACTTGCTTACAAGAAATCAGTACGACTGTACTTATTGTTACCTTATTAACCCTTATGTGAGTGTAAGGATTAATGATGAAGGCAATGTTATCTGAACATCGAAGCAAATTGAAAATGAATACATAAAGAATAAGCTTCTTCTTCTTCTTGTCGCTGCACGACTGTATTTTAGATCTCGTTGCCCCAAAACTGCTACTTCCATGGCGGTGTCGGTGGCGGCGCAGAGGTCACTTTGACTGTTTAATAGATAAGCTTAAAGGCATAAGATGACATATTAGAGTAAATAACCACCTTAGACTAGAAAGTATTGCTGTGTGGCAGCACTGGCAAATCGCCAAAATTTTCCTCATAACCCAATTAATTTCCTAAAGGTTATTGGATTATGACAAAAGTCACTATATTTGGAGTGAATACCGTAACAGTGAACACGTTGTGACAAGTTGCCAGCCTATCGTCTATAAAACCGAACCAGTTTTATATATATATCTTGTTTATTTTATGACCTGCCGCGTGGTTTTGCGATCATAAATCTGCCAAGCACTGTGATTGTGGTTGTCATCCATCAGAATATTTCCCTTTGAGAGTCTTTCGTTGGAGATTGACGACATTGTTTTATTATTTTGCCTGTAATCCTGCGTCGTACAATCATGCTTAATGTTGATATCGTATCGTCGTGATAATATTATTCTTGTGCTGCACTTGAAACTAGATTCCCGTATATTTTGATATAACATTTTTATTATTTTATTTCTCTAGGATTCGTAGCATTGGTGGTATCGACTATTATGTACTTTGATTCCAGCATTGATAGCTTAAAAATTTGTCATATAATAAAAATTTTCAACAATCAAGTTTCATCCGAAACCTTGAAATTTTCATCAAAAGCATTTACAAATATTTTTTCGTAACCATAGTTTTGTGGACGATATGATCGTGTCTCAAGAACACAAATTCCTACTTTGTAATTTCCACTGGGCCGCGTGGTGGATTACGGCCCACTCCCTCTCACTGAGAGGAGGCCTGTGTCCCAGGTGTAGGAACATTATAGGCTGATTATGATTATGATGAATTTCCCCACTGAAACAGTAAACTCCGCTTTCTCAAGGCAATGAGTTGTAACAAGAACTAGTGCGTCTGTTGTCGATTTATAAGCTATTGGCTTTCAGCCAGCATGTAAACCATACGTGACCCTTCCTGAGAAAGATTCATCGCGTGAAACAGTTCCATTTACATTTACATAAACGTGACCATTTCCTCACAACACTTGGGACAAAGGAAACAAGCTCTGTACAAATGTAAGCCTGACTATAATTATTATGAATCTGCCTCTCTAAATGACTACAGTCTACTCTTCTGTCTTGACTGCGGATATTGCACCATTTTCGGGAAGCTATAATTATATCGATTCGTATGTAGGTATGATAATGTTCATACTTCTTTTTGTTCTTTTGGTGGAGATTTTGCTAAACTTAGAAGAATACAGTAGAGTGTCGTTAGAGAGACAGATACTTTTATAATTTAGTAAGGTTGTTTTTATCTCATGATTCTGCGCCTAGGTACAACTAAATCAATTAAACCTATCTATTTATGAAGTAACAAACTTACAGTATGTTCCCTTATTCATAGGTAGCAGATTAAAATCGTCTGGCCAGTACGGTCAGCAAAATATCACAAACAACAAAACTAACAAACTATAACAAATAATTATAATTTTGAGAGCCATAACTAAGTATGTGAGGTGTTAGATATTATCAGCCCGTCGCAATGGCGGACGGACAGGCATGCAAGTGAAAGTGACTGATTGTATTTGGGAGCAGGTTATATGACGTCATCAGTGCGTGGCCATTTGTTATCTGATCGAGTGAATTGTGACGTCAAGTGTATTTAATTGAATGGATGCATGATTGTTGCATTAGATATAGTTAAGGAAGGACTATCTTAAATAAGAATACACATCAATTCTGTAATTGTAGGTATAGGTAAAGTTTATGCCCCTATTTAGTTCTGGCCAAATAGAAAGCGTTTCACAAGGTCTGCAAAGTTAGTGGGTTCAAAAAAAAAAAAACAAGTTATATTAAGAAGGCAGTGCAAAGATAAAGATGATATTGTTACTTCAGTAAATCGGCCATCATAACGAGATTTGATTGTCATTTACAAATTCATGTTAAACAAAAAAATATTGTTTGCACTGGTAAAGGTTTTATAAAGACTGTTCACTGTTCAGACTTTCTTGCAGGACGAACCACATTCGGTGAATGAATATCGAATGATAACGAAGATCAAGATATATTCAAAAAAACATCAACACAACACAAAACAACAGATAATCTACGCAGCAAGTATGCAAAACAATTCAAAGACAGAACGAGGTTATTACCCAACAAAACGTCGGTGAAATCAGCCTAGTCAAACTTTCCCCATACATGTGGCCCAGCTGACGTAAATCACGATTTTCTCGTCCGGCGCAGGCGCAGGTTATGCCAGTTATGTCATAGTAAACAATGTTTAGAGCTGTGCTAATGTGAACTTGACATTGGAAGGCATTTGGGCAATTTTCGGAATGTCACCGCTATGCCGTTATGCTGTGATTATATGCATGCGGGTTAGATTGTGTGCCGGTCGTATATAAGCAGACACTTTTAAAAAAGTAATGAACATTGTTAGAATGGTGTGTCATAATGGAATTTCTTTTTAATTTCGTCCAATTCCACTGTCTTTAGAAGTCTTTCAAGTTAATGAAACAATGATTGTGTATCCATATATGCTCGATGTTTTCCCTTAAGTATTGAGCACTACAAATGATAAGTTTACCGATCATGTTGGATAAACCGCAGAAGACTATACGGCTGGTGTGTAGTTAGTTTTCTGCACTCGAGCCACAATTTGCTCTTACGACTGACAAGTTCTTATGGCAAATCAAATCGTATCAATCAAGCAGTTAAAGCAAGTCGAGAGCAGTGGTAGCCCAGTGGTAACGGCCCCGACTTACGAGTCGTGGGTCGTAGGTTCGAACCCAAGTAGGCCCTTTACTTTGTGTAGGTAAAACATTTCATCACCACTGCTCTCAAACGGTGAAGGAAAACGTTGTGCGGAAACCGGCGTGTCATAGAATCAAAAATTCGAAGACCAGTGACATCTACCAACCCGCACCGGGCCCGCATTGGTAGATTACAGCCCACTCGAAGAGAGGAGGCCTGTGTCCCCGCAGTGGGAACATTATAGGCCGATTATACTGCTATTACTATAAGCAATCCAAGATAATGAGTGACTGATATGCCCAGTAGAACTTTGTCCAATTGTAATTTTTTATATGTTCAGTGTTTCCTATCAAACCAATAACCTAAATTGTGTCCCACTTGAATGATATTACTGAGAAACAATCAAAGTTATTTGCATTGCAATGGCGCCGCTGTTTTTATAGGCACAGTAGTCACTACTTGAATTTTAAAAGTACGAAGCCGTCAGGCCTCATTTTGGACAGTAAGATTTATTAATTTAACGTGTTGAATTTATGTTTACTGTAACGGACAACAATGGTTGAAGACAACGATATACAAAATGAAATGGTAGAACAGTCATGGGAAGTTGAATTACGAGGACATAGATTTACTGTAGATGCTGTAATACGGTCTACTCCTCTCAGAGAGAGGAAGCTTATCTCCATAGATAAGCCTCCTCTCTGTGAGAAGGAGTGGGCCAAAAGAAGGCAGGTAAGGTAAGGTAAAGAATCTTCAACCTGTCATACCAGTAACCATTTACTGGCATGACAGGCTGAAGATTCTTTAGATGTATTGAAGAGTGTGATGATGTCTATTTGATTGGTATTAATTAGTATTTATTTCCTATAGTTAGTGATGAAATAACCAAATTCTGGAGATGAGGAAGTGGACAAATTCAACACTTGTTCCATCTTGGTTATTAATGATAATAACATAGGTGGCTATAATGAAGTTAATCTCAATCGAACTTTGTATTATAATCCTTGAGGCATTAGACTGTGTCTTGACTATTGAAATCTACCTCTTTGTACACAACTACAAGAGACACAAAAGAAGGCTATGTAGAGAAACTATCGATACTACGTCCGCGATTAGTTTCCAAATATGTAAACAAATATGTGTTTTTATATTTTAATTTTATATAAAGTTCAGTTTTCCTGTTTGTGTGATCTTATCAAAAGAACAGTGAACATCAGTGGTAACACATGCACTACGAAAAATCACTATTATTGCTTGCGCTTTCAATGCAAAATAGTTACTACTGATGTGCGGTTAACTGTCAGTACCTACTAGTTATTCTGAAATCAACTTAATTTACCCAATTGTAAAATTGATATTCATTAAGTTGGAAATAACATTAATTTGAAACAAGGATTAGAATAGACTGTACAATATCTTTAGATTCAACTTAAACACAGTCGCGGTAACTAGGAAAGTGGAATAAATCCATCAAATATACAAGCATGTCAGACATTCAAAGAAGATACATTTACACATGTAGTTTATGATGATTACGACGTCGAAAAATTCATATTAGAATCTTCAATTAATTACGAAAATTCTTCGCGAAATATTCTATGCTCTACATAATAAGTAATTGCTATTAACTTTAATATTTTCACACAAAAATGTAATCTGCTTCCAATTATCAGTTAACATGATCGTTATAGAGATACCGGAGTCTGTTTCACGGCAACTAATTATGAGATTTTGCTGTTTGGAGCAAGTTGACCGCGGTGCTAAGGTTGTCGCCACGACTGAAAATAATGTTTTAATAGCTTTGAACTGTACAGGAATGGAAGAAAAAGATTCCGACGAACTGAAAACCTCCTCCTTTTTTGGAGTCAGTTAAAAATAGATGACAACGAAATTATTTTACCAAAGTGTTAAGATTTTTCTGCTGACGCTCCGCAGTAAAAATTATATGAATCTCGCGATCACTCATCGATATTTATACAGCGTGGTTCATAAAGTACGGTTAGCAGCCCTACACGGTACGGTTTGTGTGAAAAGCAATTAAAGTGGGTGAGGCACCCGGCCCGCTTCCCACGCGGCGCTGCTCTTGTTGACGGTACCGCTCGTCCTGGTTCGCTTCACTTTACACTAGTTTTTACAACCTTAGACTTGCCATTTTAGACTAGGTATACTATGGAAGCTTTTGTTTTTCGAAAGAACAAGCCTCCTTGTCTTTTTTCCTTGTAAAACGAGAAATTTTGTATTTATTGAAGAGGTCTATAATTCATACTTGAATGGCCCATAAATAATGGATTTACTAGAAAGATTGTTATCCAAAGCGACGCCGGTTTTGCTTTAACATAATTTTACATTATTTTTGAAGACATTTTTTGTTTATTTTAGTGTTATTGGATTGATTAGAAGATCAGCTGCAGCTTAAACACTGTCACGATCTTTTTGAAGAAACGTTTACATTAGCTAGAAAAATGTGAAATACTAAATATTAAACCAAAACTAAAGAATCGGTCGAAAGACTAAGAATAGTACGAAAGAGCAATAAACGAATATGGGGATTTGAAATCACCTGATACGAAAATACAGCTTGGAAATCAACGATTTATGAAGTTGAAGACTTTGAAGCATCTTCTTATGTCAGGCTCCACAATGTTTTGTAAGACAACGGTCAAACATATTCAGCTCATTTCACAATGCCTACCAATAGTTAATTGTTTAACTCATTACCAACCTACTTACGTGTGGGTTACCGGTAGTTTGACAACAATTGTTCGCCTCTGCGCCTGCGGTAGGTTCACTAACCTAACATCTTTGAAAACGCTTTAAATATTCCAACTGTTATCTCAAATTATTGTAATGGCTATGTTTACCTTGTTTTATTTGTTACTGTAGTGTTTTAACCCCGTAAAGTTTTATTGCTGTCTCTACAATTTGGATTTTTGTTTTGATTAGCAGAAGAACTTATTTTGTTGGTGTCTATGATGGCATTTTTATCTTTGATAGTCAAAAGTTCATCTTTTGCTTCTGCTAATATAGACGCATCAATTCTGTTAAGTTTTTATCACACACACCTATGCTTTATTTAATTCACTTGAATGGAGTACTGTTTCATAATCAGTTTTCCATGATATCATCAAATGCGATAGTTTACTTTTTTATGTAGTTGTGTCTGGCTAATTCTATAGGTGCCCCCGTTTTGAAGAGTCGTACAATTTTTGCGCGCTAAAACACGTTCTATCAACACTATCGATTGCCATCATCTCTTTCAAGATAGATACGATAGCCAACTGTATTTTATAATACTTTTGACCCATTAAGTTATTTAGCACTATCCGCAGATCTTTAATAAGACCTAAACAAAACACTCCGAGCCGTCAAACATACCACCTTAATCTTCTTGAAACCGTAACCCTGCATTAATCACACGTAGCATCCATTTGCAAAGAGAGAGCACCCTGTATTAACACTTTTAACGTAATTAGCACTCACCACAAACAGAAAGGCGATAGCAAACCGCATTTCGCAGCCTAACGAACTTTCACTGCGTACGCGCTCACAAACATCGTGGAGACGAGCGGCCGCCACCACGGTTGCTCACCGACTAACTTTCCCATCGCCAATCTCAAGGACTGCATCTGTTGCATTTTTCGATGTCAAGCGTGGTCCTTGAAAGGTTGCTGGTGCACTTTTATGGGTTTTATGAGCGATTTCCGAGGAAGCGCCGCCGCCGGAGTAGCGCTGAGCGTGCTCTGAATTATTGACAGTTTCAGAACAACCTGATAATGAGGGTGTATGCTCTGGGGCTCTCTCTTCGATTGAGAGGTGCAGATATAAGGGCGTTATCTACGGGTTTTAATCGATTTTAAGTTTGTACAACGGGCAGTAAGATGGCTTATATTTATCTGGCTTTTCATGCCGCATCTTCTTTCCCATGTCATTGATTGAGTTGCATAGTGTATAACTGGGCTAAAAGTAATATACGATGTAGAAAATATAACAGCCCAAGATTTCAGACTAATAAGTTCTGTTTTAAGATTGTTACAAGTAAGCGTGTTAATCCATTTATATTTTTCAATTCGTGCATCACCTCAGTAACCTTTAACAGATTTTTTATTGAGTTAATAAGTAATATACGATGTAGAAAATATAACAGCCCAAAATTTCAGACTAATAAGTTCTGTTTTAAGATTTTTATAAGTAGGCGTGTTAATCCATTTATATTTTTCAATTCGTGCATCACCTCAGTAAACTTTAACAGATTTTTTATTGAGTTAGACATGGATATAATTAACGATAACTAACTACACTTCTATCTTATCAATACGCCTCCAATCAAATCAATCAAACTCCAAACGAATATCTTACTCAACTACCAATCAATTTCTAAACTAATATAAAACTGCGTTGCATTGAAGAATTCGCAACAACCAATCATCAATCAGCATAATTTCTGTTATTTCACGGTATTAGATACACAAGAGCATCGCGTTACATTGCAAATTCGCACGATATAAAAATTAGGTTTCGTTTGTGCCGAGAAAGAGTGTGTGCTATTGAGTGGGTCAGTCGAGTAATCGTTTGCCAGCCACTGTCTGTTGCCTGTCTCTTTCTTACATGGAAAATGTCTCTATGAGTGACAGGGATGGGTCGTGAGCGCGTGCGCCGCACCGTTATCCCGCGACGATATCTTGAATGAAGATGGTGTTTTCTCCCGCGCCAAAACAAAGGCGCCCAAGACTTGCCTTTAAAAACGAAAGGTGGAGTAATTAATTGAATGCGTTTTATTTATGTCGCTCGCTCATTATGCCGTGGGTGGCCATTTTAATTGTGTACTCAATTGTTGTTCAGACTTTTTTGCTGGCTGTACTGTTTTTTGTAATTCGGCGTTCGGTTTTTTGGTAAAACGTGTCTAAAACGGTATTCGTACACATTGTAGTGCTGACTGAATATTGTGCGGCTAATGAATAAAACGATCGTGTACCACACATCCAGATGGTAATTAATTTAAACAATAAGTACTTTCCTGGATACGGAAGGTTGGGTTTGGAACTTCCCACCAGTGTTAAAGAGCATGTTAGCATGACTTGTGTGAGCATCAAAGACCTAGTAAAATAAATGGACAATATTGTTAAGGTCTAACTACCTAGAGGAACACTTAGTTTATATGGGGAATATACGATACATATTGATGAATAAGAATCAATCAGGAATCGCGGAAAGGGTGCATGCATTACTAGATATTGGCATTCCATCAATATGCCACTCTGCGATCGCTATAAATTGTGTAGTTCTGGATGCACTGAATATTAATTTGGTGGTATTACCTGACGTGGCACATAAATAACAACCTGTAGATATCTGAACAAGGGCTGCTACAGGTAACGTAATGTATGAACTCGATGTGGTCTTGACTAGTAATGTTTTTATGCTATCTATCGTACATAAGTTTCTTCATATGGTTGATAAATATCTCCATTTTACAAACTGCCACTGCAAATGTACTCCACGGCAGCGAATGGTCATTTTTCATTAACATTTCAACCACATTTTTTTCTAGGCAGATTGTTATTGTGTCTTTGATATATCTCGGGACCATGGGGTCTCGGACCTTTGGAAGGCGTACGAGCGGCCGACGCCAACTCGCAGATGCCCGTTAGACTCTTTCAATGAAATGAGGTACCAACCGACGATTATCCCTGTATCACTATGCAAGTGCATAGGTACAAGGACTACCCCCGGTCGTTGTAGGACTATTGCAGGATATGGAAATAAAGGTGTAGTAATGGTCTGGTTACCTAAAACTGTGGAAGGACTATGGCCCCTGCCTGATCAATGTTTTAAACATCCAATACACGGGTAAAATGGCAGGGGGGCCTTGTTACGGCAAAGTAAACTTTAACTGCACAAGCCCCACCACGACGCGACGTCAACGTAGAGATACGGCGGCTGGGGTGGGATTTACGTTTATTATTTATCAGTCATGATATTTTCTGTGGTCTGTCCAGAGAGGAATGCTATTTCTCGAGCACAGAAATAATGTCCTGTAGGGGCTGTAGGTAGTATTCAAACACGGCCTTTTTCAAACAAAGAGAGCCAAGTAAGCCTTCTAAACTACTTTGTAGATTCCTCTGATGCGGTTCTCATTTTTTTTTCCAAAGCACTTTGAAGACAGTGGGAGTGCCCAATTCACACTAGATTATCAAAAGTTAGGTACTATTTATACATACTGTCCTACATTTTGGCAACAATTAATTGATTAAACATCAAACCCAAATGAGTGTCTAGCGAACGTCTGAATCCTAATGTAAACAGACCCACTTTCCCAAAGAGAATTGTATTACCTCAGCTCCAACAAGGCTTGCAAGTGTGTTTCCTACAGTCATTGTGTACACTTTCGTTCCTTGACGCTTGTCTGCAGCTTTTAACAAGTTTCATTATCATTATCATACAGCTGAAAGACATCCACCGCTAGACATAGGCATATCCCCAAGCACTGCCCCAACGACTGCTCCTGTGCTTCCCGCATCCATCGGATTGCCGTGAACTTCACCAGTTCCTCGGCTTACCTCGTGAGGGGCCTATGCACATTTTTCCATCCGGTATGCTGTTGACATTCCAGAACTTTTAACAGGCTCGTCTTGGAGATTAAATGAGGACAGATAATTATTATTTCAGAAACTGTTTAGTATTTACCTAAGTTCGGAGCTGTTATTGAAACAACAATAGCTTTGTATACATTCGTAGGCAGAAACTCTGCTAATAATATCTGCACATTGGAGATTGGAGGTCCACAATTGTCAGTAATAGATGTAGGCAGTAAATAATGACTAAAGAAAACATTCCCCCAAGTGAATGTCTAGCGAATGTCTAAACTCTAATGATACAAGTACTTGCGTATTTGACCAACTGTATGGCGGCGATCTTCTCATACATGTTAACCTATTTAATATTGAGTGTGAGCTGTGTAAACGTTGAGAGCAAACCATAGAATTAAGACGTAGTAATGGAGAGGCTACTTAGTCTGTGTCTAGTGTCAAATGTCTGTTTGGTGATTTGCTGTGACTTAAGGAGGCTTGAAGTGGTGTTGGTGCTGATTTAATTGCCATTTAATTCATAATAATTTGTGTTCCCTTGAATTTGACAATCCTTACCTTCTACTTTCCTCCTACCTTTTCTTACCTTTATCTTTCTGTGTTCGGCCCGTAGGCTTATTCTCTAAAGTTGTTAATCGCATCTTTAGTCGCTATAGCCTATCCAATACGAATCTTGGAACTTTCAGACTTTTCCGAGTCAGTATGCAACATCGTTTAACTTTCTTATACAATTCCATCTCATTTGCCTAACACTGATAATTTAAAACCTTCATCTCCAGTAGAAAGCTAAAGTGAAACTGTACTGTAATGTACATATAAGTCGATAAATATTAACTTTTATGCACCGCCATTACTGATATTTGACTTTCTCAAGGATATTGCGATACGCAACTTTCGCGGCGTCTGATAAGAAAGCGTGCGGAATGAGGAAAACTCAAATGAATACTGATAGATGGTGGATGGTGGTTTTTACCATAAATAAGCTACAAAAAGCGAATCTAGTACTAGAATTTCTGAAGAATAAATAATATTTATTTCTTTATTTCAGGCAACTAGGGTCCATAGAAAAAAAAAAAAACAATACATACTACTACAAATATAAGAATACTTATAAATGAATACATAAAAAAAGTATCACAAATACTAATAGGTACTATAATAATATAACTCTATAATAATATAACTTAAAAAATACTATAAATACGTACAACATACCAAACTAAAACTAGTGACCGACCTAAGTGAATTCGCCGATCCCAATAACTATCTTAGAAAACATAATTCAGTTAAAAACTTCATATCAGCCTGTGGGTAATTAAAGATGAGCGTTTAGTCAGTTCTTTTGATGATCGCGGATGTTACCTGATTCCTATATTTCACGGGGCACTATACTCGGACCTCTGCAACCTTGCTTTTTTCAATACTAGATACAAGTATTACTGGCTCGGAAATTCAAGACCAAAATACTATCCACCTTTAAATTATAAACTTCATATATTCTTCGATAACCAATCGATCCCATATCTACCAGTATTATGCGCCTGTATCCATAAGCGATTGTTAAAGATTTCATAATACAGATCTACTTTTACTTTTTATTTTGCATATATCTTTCTCGGTATTCATTTTATTATGTCGTTTGTTTTTAGTATCAGTTTCCGATTACGAAACGTTATTATGCAGCTCATGTAAGAAATAGAAACTTTTTATAATTTCTATGAATTGTTTACTCTCCATCAATTGTTTCCTCCTTAAATATCATTAAAGTTAAGAAAGCATAGTATCTACAATTAATGCACATATAATTTATTATTGAAATTAAATTGAAAAGCGTAACGGATAATGTTTTCTATTTGAATATTATCTACGAATTACTAGGAATGTGTTTGAAGAACAAAGAATAGACCAAGAGGAAAGCATGATAACTTTGATCAATTTAATAAAACAGTACTTATAAGCAATAGTGAACATGTTAATTGGAATAATACTTCTGATCTGATCTGATTTTCTCTAGTTCAAATATTACGTAATATTTTATTTTTATATAGTTGAGTTTGTAAGTCTATATAGTTTTCTTACTTCTACAGCTACTTATAGGAATGATACAAGACTAACAGTATGTAGGTAAATCAGACGAAAGATACCTTAGTTGGCCTATATAATAGGTACTGTCTATTCGATGGTTAGGGGGCAACCGAAATGAACAGTATTTTACACCAAACTGAACAATCATATTTTAAAACAAATGTATTAAAATTTTAATCACTTATAAAATATTTACATCATTTCACTTCTTAACTATAACGTTTCTCAGTTTCTTCCAGAACTCCTCCTTGTTCCTCTGATCCCACGAGTGGTATATCTTCGTCTTCAGCAAGTACTTCAACGTCGTCGTCAGGTACTTGCTCCGTATCTCCCCTATTCTTATCAACACCAGAGGATCGTACGACGTCCCATCTTCTAGGAATATCCTGTGGTACTCCGCTAGTTGTGTCTCCCACCGACACCATTGCGACTTCGCAAAACTATTGCTTATTATTAAAATTACATACTTGCTCTCGTTAATACTGCTTAATACTGCTTCTGATATAAAAGAACCTATCTCAAAGTCTCTCTCGTAAACACACAGTTTCAGAAAAGGTGGCTTCGACTCCAGCTGTGCTATCATTTCATGAACAAAATCTCTGTCTTCGTTACAATATGATACAAAGGCGTCATATTTATAAGTTTTCCCCCCATCCGGTTTCATTTGTTTCTTCTGAAAGTTTCTTCCTAGCGCTACTTTGGCCATAAACATCCAATAGCGTATGTACGTTCTAAATTTGTAAACAACAGATATTATGAATACGACTAGAGATATGGTGACCAGCGACGGTGCTGTCCATACCAGCAACATTATGTTTGATATCTTCTCATACATCAAACAGTGTAAACTTTTGACGGAAGTTAAATATTCCGACACTCTCCTGTCTTCCCACAAGTCGGGACTACTGCACTGAAACTTTGAACTGAATATGTATTGTTTTAAAGCTATAGTGGCGTTCGCTTGAAGCCAGCGGTAAGTAGTAAACATAGAATTGCAATCACACACGAAAATATTGTCCATAAGATCTATGACTATATCACCCTTGCTCGCTTCCAATAAGTATCCGATGTCTTGAATCATGCTCAGTGAGAAATGCGATATTTTGTTATTTGTCAAGTATAATCTATTCGGCTTTACTCCCGAAGCCAAGAATATGGGTTTCCACCAAGACATGATTAAATTCTCACTTAAATCCAAAAACTGTAGCATTTTCAAAGGTTTCAGTATCTCAGCCGTTATGTAATAAAGTTGGTTATTTCTAACCACTAGATGAGTCAAGTTAGGCATCATCTCATAAAAGTTCTCGTCTTCATAGAAGTTCTTAATTCCACAATTTTCTAAAATTAAAATTTTTAATTCATTCAGTCCGTCAAACTGTGAACAGGTAAAGTTTTGGTTAGCTGTTAAAGGGTTATTGGCTAAATTGAGTATTTCTAAATGTTTCGTAGGTTTAAAACTTCCGGCTCCTATATGATAGATAGTACCATTTTCCATACTTAATATTTTTAGACTTTCTAATCCTGTAAATGTATAATTAAATATTGCTCTTATTCCATTGAAAGATAGATTCAGTACTTGCAGGTTTTTACTTTCTGTGAAAGTATCTCTGTCTATTTCATAGTAAACGGGACTGTTTGCATGTCCTCTATTATCAGATAGATCTAAAAGCATCAGTTGGTTGTACAAGTGAGTCCCGTGAAGCCCGGGCAAGTTGTTACCACTCAATAATAGAAACCTGAGGTTTGGAAACATTTCTGGAGGGAAAGCCTGGGCACTCAACATGATAGTGGAGACTTTTCTTAAATCTATCAATTGTAAATTGACCATTTTGGGGAAAGTATCGTTGCTAATAACTTCAAACTGATTCCTTGCTAGAATTAAACTTTGTATCGTAGAATTTGCTATGATATCCATAAGTTGCCTCGGTGGTTGTTTTCTGAACCCCATTCCTGATAAATCCAGGTGTAGTAAATTGATATCATTGTCAATCATTTTTGATAGAAAGGTTTCTATTAATGACGAGTTTAGATCGTTGTCCCCAATGTGAAGGTTTTTCAGATGCTTCAACGGCAGAAAACTATTTGCATGTATATGGTCTAATCTACATAAATTCAGATTGAGTTTTCTTAAAGTAGTTCCTTCCATGGGCTTGAAGGCGTCTTTTGGGATTGCTTCCAATGTATTTTCAGATAAATCCAGCCTTCGCAATGATGGTAGTATACTGGGTTTAAAAGATGGTGTCAACTGTAGAACTGATCCAAATCCGTTGTTGACTAAAGTCAAGTTGTGGAGGTTGATGAGTCCCTTAAATGTTGTCTCATGGATTGATTGAAGCAACGTATTGTAGGATATTGACAGCTGTTCTAAGTTCGTTAAGTTGGAGAATAGCCCCGGTTCTATGTAGCGTAGCTGATGATTTGCTTCTATTTCTAACACTTTCAAGTAGTGCAGAAAATCCACTTCTCCTTTGAGGATTTCAGTGATGGCTGTAGTTCTTACTCTTAAAACTTCGCTTCGTACTTTTATCTGAAAAGAAAGAGAAAGTGCTTTCTTAATTATCATGTCCTCTACAATATGCCTGATTATGTATTTAATAATATGAACAGAAATTTCAATGCCAACCTTGCTTGAACAAACAGCCCTGACCGAAAGCCTCGACTATTCTATCTTTATCACCTGACGTAGCCTTTATTTTGTTTACTTTAGCTTAAACGTCATCATTATTCGGCCGTGGAATGATCGCTGAACTTTAGAATTCGTTTTTCATCTTATGCTTACGCGATTTGCTTGAGGTTTGATGATAAACTCCACATGTATGTAGGTACTTATTATTTAGTTTTAAAATGATTCTTAAAGAAAAAGACTATCTCCAAATCTACTTATCATATCAGCAAACAACTTACAGCACTAAAAACAAAATCTTATCACAGCATTTCGACACCTAATTTTATCACAATAACTAAATTGCTGAATTTATCTAACTACGCCATAAAATCCTAACGATTTTCACTATTCACATACAGTTTCATGTCAGACGTGTATGAGTTCTTGTACATTATTATGAAGATGGTTATGTCTGGGTTCTGTTATGACATGTTTGTGTGACATTTCTGTGTGTTCACCGAGATAACCGAGTGTTCATTATTTCTACGTCTTACAGGATATTACGATAAGTAAGGTAAACCGAAAGGCAGTTACGTCCCAGGTTGGATTAAAGACGAAATATTGTGCGATGAGGATGATTGGAAACAGGTTGGGACACACCTACTGTTATTCCATCGGTCCTCAATCACTGGTAGCTATTGAAGAATTTAAAGCTTTGATTTGCTGATATGAAAGAAGAAGAAGTACCTTTATAGAGGATTAACAAGGGTTAGGTCCGACACTGATCGCTATCCTAAGTTGGGAAAACCCAAACACTTTTTGGATTAATAAACACCAAAGGTTGTGATTGTCTTTGATTTACCAATTTGTATAATCATCACGTATGCTCTAATAAAATAAATCCAGAACACAATACCAAAGCTACTAACCTTCGGGAACTTAATACATTCGTAGTTCCCAAAGCAGACGATGACTTTTTGATGGTAGGTGGCCCTGCAGGTGCAGCCAGAAGCCCAGTCCTTCCCCAGCTGGATTGGCAACTCCTCGGTCTTATCGTCCTTAGGATACAAGAAGTTGTTGGTGAACTCCTTGTACTCATCCATCAGATTAGTCCTCGCGTATTGAGCGTAGCATAGGAGTAACCAGATGTATGCTATTGACATGACTTTCTTTCTGAAATTATAAAAAAATAAAATTGGGTTTCTTATTGGTTTGTTATACATACGGAGTGAGCGTTGCTTCCTAAATTAGCTTCATATTGAAAATGCCTAAGGAATAATGCCTAACGCAGAAACTGTTGTTATAACACTCATAACATCTACTTCTATCATTTCTATGTACAATTAACACATAATCAACATATTCGTAATACGATCCGTCGTGTAAAAAAACACAATGTTTATTTTCGCTGCAGAACTACAAAATCAAGTATCCAACAACGTCTACCACGTTTGGGCTAAACCCTATTACTACTATAAATTATAATAGTCATTCTTGTATAAAGTGAAAAGAGACGACCAAGTTCTAGTATTACATTACTATCCATTTCTCTAGTCGTTTCATGGATATCTTAAATACTGATCCATCTAAGCTATTCAATCGGTGCAAAACTGCTAAAGTTCAAACGGACTGGCATTTTGGGTCGCTCAGCCGAAACTGAGCAAAAGTGATGAATGATTTCAAGATTAATTTAAGCTGATACAATAGTCAATTGTATAATGTTTGTAAGTACTGGTGTAGCCAAAAAACAATAAGAATGCGATAAAGAGAAACGGAAGATGCACGGAAGTCAATCACTGGTCACGTATCAATAAAAGAATGATGGAAACTCAATTGAAAATGTAACCAATGTCGCTAATGCAACCAAGTTATTATATATGTTAGTTTCCGTTGAAGCAAATCTTTCACGATAGATGTTGTGATCTGTTGCACAGCGCATGTAATCTTACACAAACAGATAACAATGCGTGACGCCGTCGGAGGCAGTACAAACATTGACTCCAATTAACTGCAATGTGGATTGTTTTTGTTAGGGATGAAGCGGTACTATCAGGTGATGTGGTAACGTTGATAACCAATTTAAACTAACATTATAATCCTGAAGCGTTTGTCTGTTTGTTTGGTTGAACGCGCTAATCTCGGGATCCACTAGTTCGAATTGAAAAAATATTTTTGTGTTGGATACTCCATTTATTGAAAAAGGCTATAAAGCATATAACATTACGTTACGCATAATAGGAGCGGAACATCAATGAAATATGTTGCGAAAACGGGAAAGTTATTAATATTGAGAACTTCCGTTGCGTAAACGGTTAAAGTTACGCAATAATCATGTATGACGGAACTATTTCCCTTTAAAAGTGCTAAAGCAAAGCCCGCGACAGCATATGTCTACCTTTTTTTTGACTCACTACGAGTATAACCTTTCTTATGGTAATTAAAGTTCTAACATAATTCATTATTTGCGAAGGTAGGTATTTTTATAAACATGATATTAATCCTTATCCAAATAAATACACATTATTTATTACAAGTATTTAATTTTGGACAAAATCACCCTTGACATCATTTGATTTAAAATAACTGCAAGGCAGCCGGCCGCCGGTAGCTCTGCGAGGTACCATGCCGCGCAGCTCAGGCGCGTGGTCTACTACGAAGGGTCCCTGTATATCAGAACTTTTTATGTCATAATATTATTTTGCAGAACAGCGGATAGCATAAACTTAATTTCGCAGAAAATAGTTTGGCAAACACTCATTTATCATACATTAAAAAGTCATAATTTTGTAAGTCAGAATCATGTTTAGGCATAAATTTCATATCTATAATAATTAAATCAAAATCAAAAGTCATTTATTCAAACTAGGCTGAGGATCGGCACGTTTCGAACGTCAAAAATACAAAAGACAGGCCCCCAAAACGCCCGCCGTCGAGGAGGCAACCGCCTCGACGCCTAGCACGCCGAAACCCCACCTGCATCATTTAATGCAGGCAGAATTTGGAATCGCGGGCGATCAAAATGGGGACTCTGATAGCCCACCGAGTGATTTCAGGGAATACGGTGGCACTGTCATCACGCGCTGCCGTACAAAGCGAGGCTCAGGGGAGACCCCTTTATAGTCTCCCCAGGGACGTGCCCTAACAGGCGTTGCAGTGAGGGGGTTCCGGATTGGTCTATTAAGAGGTAATGGGATAATCATCAGCACATGGAGGGGATCTCCATGTGCTGATGATTATCACCGGGGTGGTTTTAGTGAGATAAGAGTGATCTTTTTCCCCGAAGACAAGGTGCCTTTTGAAGGTTTCCCCCGAGAGCATAAAAAAGGGAAAACAAGACTACGTGAAGTCGCTTTTGCAGCGATTCGTTTCTGTCACTAACTTTAGTAGCACAACATATTTACTTTTTAAGACAATATTTTAATTTAAGGTTAAAAATGCTATATTTTATAGAAATGGCAATGTGCCTTATAAAATTATTCCAAATGAAATACTGCCATCTTCATAGTATGCCAAGTGAAATTATACCAAATAATCGTCGCTCTAAATAAACGTTATTCTAAGCGAAATTGTGCGGAATGTTAACTTTGCCAAAGATAATTATGCCAAATAAAATTCTCCCATCTTAAAAGTATGCCATTGTAAATTCGGATATATTACTATTCGGCCAAACGGTAATTATAATAATCGTACATGTATACATAATATATACAATATTAGTTTTAGTATATGCGAAATCCGAAACACGTGTCTAGTATTTTTATGTAAAGAATCTATGTACAAAATTTTAAAACTTTATCATGAAAGTCACAAAGTTATAAGCTTTGTTATGTTACCTGCTTGTCGGTATAAAAAGATGGTTACCACTTACCACGCGCCGCCGGCCGACCGACTGTGACTTGTGTTGTGCGCATATGATTGCGGATATGTACAGACGCCAGCACATCAAGCTACTACAATCTGTCAGATTTGTTTAATAGATTTTCAACTTTAGCGCTAAAGCATAAGGTTCAAAGTTGATTGGGAAAATCTGACAGTTTCGGGTAGCTTGATGTGCTGGCGTCTGTACTTAGTGTCACTCGGTGTCCAACTTGTAACCTTTTTAAATATTTTTGGGACAAAAAATAGCATGGTGTAAAGATGATTGGAATCGATTCAGTTACTTATTCTGAACAAACTATATTCAAGTTCCTTAATAACTATCAGCGTACTATTGTCATTTTTTTAAATATGATTCCTTAGTTAAGTGCCCTAATATAATATAGGTATGTTTATTTCCATGTCCTTGACTGAAGTTTATTTAATTATTCAATAAAGTTACATCAACAGCATATTAGTTTATAACAGAATTTAAGAAAGTTAAGCAGAAGTTCAACTTTTCAATGAAAGGAAAGGCGAATTTGTAGTTATTTATCAGTGTTTCTGTTTGGACTCAACATGATTAAAAGTCTGCCTATATTAATTTTATTTTGTATATCTACCTAATTTTAATTGTTTTTTCTTTTGAATCAACCTTGATTTGAGTGAACTGCTTGTTTTTTTACACATTTTTTATTATTTTCAAAGTATCTTCGCACGAGACACCAACTATAGCAATATTGATAGCTTCATTTCCGACGCAAAACTGTATCATTTGCTTCACAATGTTGTTTGTTTGTTTATTTAGCATCTTCGTGTTAATTTTCGTATTCATCTGGGAATAATAGATTTTCTTGCCGCTACTGTGAAATTTTCGCTATAACTGCTGATTGCTGCATATGACTCAAAACTTCAAAAACCACATAACTCAATCGTTCGGGACCTATACTGGCTGGCGGGGGGTTGGGACAGCGACGCGCAAACTGTACCCCGTGATCAGCACATGATTTAAGACCCCATAGAGCAGACTTTTTTGTTACACTTTTTTTTTGTTTTTTACAACCGGCAAAATTTTTTTAACGCATATACAGAATCATGTATCTACTGAAACCATGGTAACAGGTTGCGGGTTGATGTCCCACCACCTTGCATGTTATGAACGAAGCTAACTAACGAAGCAATATGAAAGGTAATTCTGCCATCAAAGATCTCTTGTCATAATTATTCTTGTTGAGATTGACGTATTGAGACAAATGTTATTTTGAGAAACAATCAAAAGATAATCGTCATAAGGAATAAGGATGTAAAGACAAACAAACAGTTTAGCACCTTGTGTGTCTATTGTTGTATTTATTGCATTACAAATACCTGCACTCATGTTTTACAAAATAAATATCTTGTATCTTGTATCTTGTATCTAAATAATATAAACTCATTACTTCTTTTATGAGTTACAAGATCTCCTTGTAGTAATTATGCTCGAAGTCCAACTCTAACAACATATTTCGGAACTCACTTAAATGCAAGATAAAGTGTTCATATCAAGTAAGTTCTAAAGCAGTTAATTTTGACTGCATTTCCCACAGAAACACCGATGATATCGAGAGAATTATGGTGGCAGGTAAAATAGAAGCCAACAGAGCCAGAGCACGTGGCCCAAAGAAATGGTCAAACTTAATAACGGAGCCACTGAAAGTGCCGGTGAACGTAGGGCTCCAAAAAGTCAAGCCAAGCTAAGTCATCCTCAAAAGAGTGGGACCAACTAGGGAAGAACAGGAAAGCATTTAAGCTTGAACGAATAAATTCGATTGAATTTGAACAAAATATTAGGTTGTTCACAACAAACATGTGCTAAAAAAAAAGCATGTATTTGACATACAAGAGACTTTTATTTAATAGTATGGTAATCATTTATACATAATCTCCCTCGCTATCCATTACTGCCTTCCAACGCTCTGGAAGTTTCTGTACATTTTTGAACTTTTGATTTTCTTTGCTTAGTGTAATTATATTTTCTAGTGAGTTTATTCATTGTTCCCAATCATCATACGTGTTTGCTCGTTTCCTCTTTAATTCACCAAAGCAGCCGTAGTCTAACGGCTTTAAATCTGACGAGTAAGGGGGATGTGTCCAAAGCCTTATATTTTTTCTTTTAAAAATTCTGTAACTATTCCGCTCCTGTGCGGGCGGGCATTACCTTGGAGGAGTACAGGATGAGTACATTTTTGTTTGTTCATCCATTCTGCGATTTCTCCATGTAGTATAGAAACATAGTACAATAGGTAGTGATTGTTTGACATTCATCAAGAAGCCTGTAAAATACGATGCCGTCATAATCTAATGCTACCAATAGCATCCTCTTCCTCTCGTGAACATTATATGCCATAACATTTGGACCCTCTTCATTTTTCCCCAGCCAGGACCTTCGCTGATTTTGGTCCGGAGGTGTAAACAGGGACACCCAAATTTCATCGATGGCCAGAGTTCTCTTGAGCATAGCAGGGTGTTTGGTATATTCAGATAAGTTACATTTGACAGCTAATAGTCGATGACCTTTTTGATTTTCTGTCAAACTGGGTGGTACCTTCGAGTTTCTTTTTCAAATGAAGAATTTCTGTCAAAATTATCCAAACTGAACTCATTGGCAAGTTTAACCGCTGGGAAATGTGACGCACTGAATAATCTTTATGATCCATCAACAGCTCCTCAACATCGTGCTTTCTCTGCTCCGAATCTGTGGTCACCTCCTCTTCTTTCTCCAACCTCAAATTCATTCTTCCTAAATCGAGTCACCCACGATTCCACTGTACGTTGAATGTAAGCTTGACCACCTAATGATTGCACTAGTTGTTTGTGAATTTGCTTCTCAGTCCAGCCGAGACCCACACCAAACTTAATAGAAATCCTCTGCTGATAGTCGTCGATCGAATTTTTTAATTGCTTTTGATCCATTTTGAAGTAAATTTAGAATTGAAATGCAGTAATAAACACGTCTCTCGTCTATTTATACTCTTGTATTACAACAGGTTGTGCAATGCATCCGTTCTCAAACTATCGTGCTACATGTCACCACACGTTTGGTGTGAACAACCTAATAATTTGAACACTTTAATGTTTGTTTGGGTTCGTTTGATAATATTTTGCACGTGCAATACTTGGAATTTCCCACCTTATACCTCTCTCCTCTCTCTTCATATCTCTAGTACAGATTCACAACCATAAGTTAGTGTCTAAGGATTTGTGTGCTTAGTCGTAGAAGGTTGTTTTAACTGGGCTATACGGTTTCACGGCTTGTATAATCTAAGTAAATATTTAGAAATAGTCACTACGCTGGAACATATTTAGTCGTGAAATTGATATTTATCTTATCTGTTAATAGGTTTAAAGCTCGTGTGCAAAACGTCAAGAAGGTATCTTGTCAGTCATGTATCGAGACCCATATACGTAGTTAATATTATTTACCTAATTACTACGTATCCAAAATACCCTAAGCCTTGCTTTGATCTGAAATCATGCCTTGCCGAATATTTTCTCAAAATATAGTTTAGGAGAAGTTCGTTGATCCAAGTCAAATGGAAGCTCGCTTGCTTTAGCTGAACTTACGAATTGCGATAGTGAGTTTCTGGCATTGTTTACACTCAGCCAAACGCTTGCAAGTTCAGTGAAAGATTAACAATGAAATAGACAACGCTTTGAATGAGAAACACAGATGATTTATGAATGCCTACGGATTGGTGAACATTATTACACATTGAGAAACTTAGGTGCTCTAGAAATGACTCCAAGACAGACACAAGACAAGAAGGACACAAGTAAGAACGATTTAGACAGATGATGAAGTCTGAAGTCAAAGAATCTAAGCGACGACTGCCCTCGATCACCTCCAAACTTGTAGACGTGGAGAGAACTGAGAAGTAACAAATAGGTAGCTAACGAGTCATAAAACCTTGAAGGGTAATTGGGAGCTGTCCAGCATTATACTTACCACTGCCTCTTGATCATTGCTTATACTTAGAACTGTTGTTAGTTGTTATATAAAGACACTCACAGCATAGCAGATTCACGCACAAGAAATTCTTCAGTGGGTTTAGGGCTCTTGCCTTGGATTGCGTAGAAGATGCATTCACATCTTGAACACTCACTATTTTAACCTCTGGATTCGAAACGATTCATCTCCGAAGTTACGTGGAATAATTTATTCTCTAACAAAACACAAGTAAAATTCTCACGAACCTTTAACACGATGTAACGTGCACACAGTATATATCTGTTAATGTGAACAGCAAACACGATGCTGACTGACGCCATTCGATTACATTTGCACAACAGCCAGAGTTTCAACTCCCTCAAGGCATATTTTAAAGGAAAATATATGAATTTAGCGAACTCTTTTGGGGGTTTTTTAGCACTTTTGGCAACGTACTTCCCGCTCGGATGTTGGTGGAAAACTCGCAATGTTTGTCCGAAGATTTTCGCGTGTCTCCGTCATTGGCTGCGTTATTTACATGTGATAACTAGTAAAGATAACGAAACACAGAACGATCCTAATGGAGCAACGCTAGGTGTTAGCAAATTTTAAGATTTTCATGAGGTTTAATTTTACTATGTACAGATAACTGAACGGATGACGCTACAGTTCTTTCACGCGGAAATACAAATAAAAAGTGCTAAATCAATAAACATGATACCTAATTAAACGTGAAATAGTTTCTTAAGTGGGTTTTGATAAAATCTTTAACACATTCAGTGGTAATTGATAACTTATTCCGAATTTAATTTGTAAATAATTTTTTTTTTGTTTTCTTTTCTCGAAACTTCAAGTCCTACGCCCTTTGTAATGATTCTAAAAGATCTTTTAAGTACTCTGGGAAGCGCTTACTTAAAAATTCAAATCTTTATCATTTATCCGTGTTTGGTGGTCCATGATCAGACGGGTAATTTTTTTATTATTCATCATTAATTTTATGCCTCATATCCCTGAAATATAAAATATTGCTTAGCAACATTTTCATTTTCTAGAAGAAGCCTGGGAAGGAGCTTATTGTGCTTTTGACCTGGCATGTTTAAGGGTGCGTCCACATCTGGCGAATGCGCAGCTGTCGAGCCGTTCGCGAGCCGCCCGGGAGCTGCGAGCGTGCATTTTACGTGAGCTGGACGCGCGCAGATCGCGCGCCGCGCGCGATCTGCGCGCGTCCAGCTCACGTGCTTATATTTTAGTTTGCCTAGCCTCAGCGCGGGGAGGAGCGATAGCGCACGCGCGACACTTGCGCCGCTCGCGCACGGCGCGTGAACGGCGCAAGAGCAGTGCGCGAACATAAAATGCACGCGCGCAGCTCGCGGGCGGCTCACGAACGGCTCGACGGCTGCGCATTCGCCAGATGTGGAGGCACCCTAAGACAGCACATTCGCGATCTTTTGTACTAGGTAGGTCATTAAATATTGCGGAAAGGTCTTTGAAAATCTGAATATGTAATGGCATAATAATTATGATGTAGTCAGCTATGCCAAGCTCGGGCTGAGTTTATGTTGTAGAGTGCGGATAATGACTAGACATGTCATGTCTAGGGATATCGTATCTCTTACTTTCTTAGGTACTTAACGTATTTTCTTTCTATGGGTGTGTAGGTAAGTTTCCTGGGTTAGGTCCAATTAGGATATTCGTGTCATTAATTCCGTTTCTCAGTCAGAATGCAAGCTTACTAGTCGCATCATGGCGTCAATTTATATACCAAACGGGGTGTTACCGTGAGACGTTTGAGCTGGTGACTTTTAATGTCATGTTGTTATGACTATCATTGCCTCTACCTCCAGAACTAGAAGTAAACTCTTGCCAATTAAATCGGCAAGAGTGCAGTTTTTGTTTTTGAAACATGCGATTGCTACTCGTACAATAATGAGTAATCAAATACGTTCGTATTGTGTTCGCCTAAACTTATGTGCTCTAATCTGCCGCGTCTCGCATCCTCAAACTTGACACTGAGTTGCCTTTTTTTGTTAGTTTTAGGATCAACACTATTCTTAGTTTATAATTATTTTATGTTTTTAGTCAATTTGGAGAGAGATACACGTATTTATTAATATTCTGATAAGATGTGTGGTGACAGTGGCAATTACCTATTGTTTTATTTTTGAAAAGGAGATAAAACAACTTAGGTAGGTAACTAATTATTCTGTAGGACTCTGGCTGTGCAAATAGTTTCTTTAAGACCTTTAGAGATTTAGATCTGGAATCGAGGTGACGCCGTAGCTAACAAAAATATCAATAACCAATAAAGGTCTCACGGCAACAGGTTCGATTCCGCGAAGCGTCGATATCGCTCCAATTAACGCGTCATTCGCGGAGCTCCCTTTATGTCATTCCGCCGCCGCGCCGCAGCCGCGACGCGCAGTGCAAGCGGGACGCGGACGCTTTCTTTTGCAAATGCGATCAGTACCACCATCAAACAATTTGCAACAAAGTATTGCATAAATAAAACTACAGAACTTTTTTAGGGCAGCTTCATCTGTACAGTTTCCCCTCACGCATACCTCAGTGGAATTACCAGTTTGCTTGAATTTGGTGATGTTGGTATCATTTCCTTACGAGTAACGCTCATCAATTATTCATTAGTATAACCATAGTTAGTATCATCGACACTCATGACAGTACCAATTTCTTGTAAACAATGAATTTTCCACCTTCATCTTCTGCTGCTGTGAATCGTTCGTTTCTCTCTTGCAGTATTCTCTTTGTGGTAGTAGGTTTTAGTATTATAATGCAAATGTCTCTCAAACTATAACAAAAATAAGCTAAGCTTCCGCGCTGCATAAAGCTCCCGCGGTGCGCTTGCACAAATACGGTTATTTTTTACCCCTGCGTGTGCGCCGACCCGCTTTCTCCGCGCTGGGATCGTTATATTTTATATTACGCACTCAATTATAAGCGTTAAACATGATGCCTATCGAAAGTGCACACTTTAATTCATTATACTGTCGAAGTACCTGTTTGAGTCGGCCTTATCCGGACAAAGGCAGCTCTCAAATGAATCGTTCTCTGTCTAACAACTAGCACCCATTTTTATGCCATTTGGATCCTTAGACTCTTCGCGTGTCGTGTTAAGATGAATGTTGTCTTGAATTTTGTCTTTACTTCGTATGTTAGAAGGACCAGCGTAGAATTCCAGATATATTAAAAACGTGACAGATTATGTTAAAATTAAATGTTACAGAGAGCCAATACAAAGGTTAGAGTACTTTAAAGCTTACGAATAAATAAGGAACCCACTAGATCAGGCCGAATTCCAATTCCGAACGGTAGCACAAAGGGGGGTACTCGTATTAAAACTCCATTATAACAATCAGTAAAAAAATGTAATCCAGTCTACAAAGGCGATGGTAGCGCAGCCGACAGGTTCCTGATGAGTTCGTCCATCTGTATCAGGTTGATCCTCGCTTGCCGGTTCAGACGACCTTCCGGTAGCTCTGGAGGCTCGTGACGGAGGAGCTGGGCTGATTCTGAGAGTATCTTGCGGGATTCCTGGGAAGTAATACAATAGAGGGTTTAACAGTGAAGGTGTAGGGTGGGCGTTTTGGGCGACTGTCTTTTGTAATTTTGACGACCGAAAACTGCTGTTTCTCAGCCTAGTTTGAACAAATTACTTTTGATAAAAAAAAAAAAGAAGAGACTGACGCGGCAGTCCCTTTTACGTCAGTACGTTTGTACTGACGTAAAAGGGACTGCCGCGAGGCAGTTTCTAGGGCTTCGGTCATTTTTTTTTAATTCTAAGTATAAAGACAATGTTTATTGTAAGCTTCATGTAGAGCGCTTTATTTTTATATTTGTCATCAAGTTTTCATTTTTAATTAGGATTACTAAACTGCTAACAACATTATCAGACTCTCTACTAAGTATAGCCACCAGTCTTTAAGGTCTGCCTACTAACAATTTACTTATTATTCAACATTCTGGCCGTTTATCTGCCGATGGACATATTTAAGAGTTATTAAAATATTTTCAGTTGTTGTACAGACGCCAGCACATCAAGCTACTACAATCTCTCAAATTTTCTATAATAGATTTTCAACTTTATCGCTGAAGCATACCTAAGGTTCCAAGTTGATTGGGAAAATTTGACAGTTTCGAGAAGCTTGATCTGCTGGCGTCTGTACAATCAATGCTGTAACTCACTGGTGAGAGACACCAGACAGGGTCACGTCAGATTCACGCAGCGTGTTACGAACGATATAAACATTTTATACTACGTAATAAAAAATAATTAATCCAAAAAAAGACACGTCATTTCTATTTTACGACAAGAGCGGCACTTGTTTTTAATTTCTATGAGAGTTTGAGATACTTCTCATGCTTCACATTTTTACTTTGTTTTTATTTTTACAACATCTTGGCATGGCTCCGACAACACACTTGCACATTTCACAAAAAAGTTCAAAACAAGCAGAATTAGTGTCAGTATTTCGGGCGAGTAACTGGAGCGAGCGATGGTCCAGTTGCTGGCGCGAGCAGACACGTACAAGACTGTTTTTGTCTAAGATGTGATGTCAATGGAGATTCACCGGTTGAATTATGGTGGCACTAACATCTTCGCCTGGCTTTACTTGACACTTTTTTTTTTTAAGTTACACACCTAGCACGTATTCTGTAGTTGTAGATAGATACAGTTATAGGTGTTGTTTCTCAGATTTTGGCATCTTGCATTTTGGATTTTCCCTTTAGCCGAAGGAAACCCCTCGTTAGTAAAAATTTTGTAATTTAGTGTGCTACACAGGTACTGTAAAGAATTCTGGCTACCGTCAGCAGTCCAATACTCAAGAAAGGGTAGGAAAAGGACCCAAGGACCTATAGGTCCTTTTCTACCTCATGGGGTGTGCCTTACAAATAGGTACGAATCACAGTCGAAGATGTGCAAACAAACAATTGGTTGATCCACGATTGGTATTTAGTAGTTAAGAGCGTGTTTTTGCGTAATAATGGTTGTTAGTTCGGTCAAGTTTACGTGAAGAGAATCTCGATTGTTCTGGTAACTGCACGGCAACATTATTTAAGATTTAGTAACAACACAAGTGGAACATATCACTGTTCCATCCCGCACTTGGCTCAATGAGTGAATTTGAAAAAAGTAACGACTTGCCAGAATACCAGGATCTTGGACCTTGTTTGAAGAACAACGTCAGTCGTCGTCGTGGACGTAAAAAGGTAGACATTGAAGAATTCTTGAATAAAATAGGTACCTACGTGGACAGCAGTGTTTTTGGTATGCTTATAGAACCAGTCCATAAAAACAATCCTGCCAAGCGTCATTATTATAACAGTAAGTAAGGTCTTTAAGGAAAAACACTGTGATGATTGTTTTGAAAAATACCTATTTCAACATCTGTTGTGGTTGTAAAAGTAAATGGTTGAAAGCAGCGTTTAGCTACGTCACAGCTGATTGTAAAACTGTGCTCACGTTGCCCACCAGCCACGCTGTTGTGTTTTTTAAAATGTCGTTATTTAAGCAAATCCATTAATAATTTATTTAGTTTACGGACAACAGAACGGTCCACACTGACAAAAACAAAAATACATAAAAGGTGTTAGTAAACAATATATCCTATGTTAGTACTTATATACTAGTATGTTAGTAACAATGTGGCTTATGATCTATTTTAATACTTATACACTACGACAGACTGTTGTTTTGATGAGATGTCCCATTATGGGGCTCTCATCGACCCTGTCAGCTATCACCTTCAGGAGGCTGTTGCCACTGCCACGCAATCTGGCGAGCAGAAACGCACTTTTCTTCCGTACGATAGCTGAGAAGCTATCGACTCGGGCTTTTGCGAACATCTCTGACGCACTGCAGTAACGTGGCAGCCGCATCAGCGCCCTGAAGGCGTTATTATATTGGACGCGCAGCGCATTGACAGCACGTCTGGTACAGCTGATCCATAGGGCGCTCGAGTACAGAGATGTGCAGTATGCTTTAAATAGCGTATGTTTGACCGCTTCTGTACATCGAGCGAACCTACGTGCCAACATGTTCGCCCGCACTGCCAATGCCCTGCGTTCCCGTTCAACATCAGCATCATCTTTAAGGTTGTCAGCAATCAAATGTCCCAAGTATTTAAACTGATGTACCCGACGAATCTGGACATCGTTAATTTTTATTGGTGGTACATTTACTGGACATTTCCTGCCAACAGCCTCAAAGACCATAAGTTCGGTCCATTAAGACCAGGCGTTATGGTGCTGTGGAGAGGGCTATGTGCAGCACTGGACTGCGATTGGCTGAGATACATAACATAGTCAGCCTGTTATGTTCTCACTACCAATAGCTTCCTCTCTGTTAGAGGGAGTAATCATCTTTGTTGTAGGTAATATTAGATCCGAAAGCTTTTAATAGTTGGCGTGGCACTTCAAGGTTGATAGGTCATCTTTTCGAATGTCCGTGTTTTTTGTGTTTTATGAGTTTAACAAGAATAATATCGATTTACGTAACGTAGTCGTCACAATAATCCGTGCTAGGCCTACTGGATATAACTGCTTTGCCGCCTCTGATAAGACATACCTAAGCTACCCGTCCTCATACGAAGTAACTCATAAACTTACGTATTTTACAATATTGTGCTGAGTAATGACAACTGACGCAATTTGGCCATCCACGATCGCGTGCTCATTATCTTCCATATATGCAACATTACTTTTAGTATATTGCAAACCTAAATATTGTTTAAAACCTAAGTATTTGTTCAGAATATGTAACCGAATCGATTCCAATAATTTTTACACGGTGTTATATTTTGTCCCAAAAATATTTAAAAACGGTTACAAGTTGGACACCGAGCGATACTAAGTACATTTTCTCAATCATATGCGCACAACACAGGTCACGGCCGGTCGTAGCGGCACTAGGCGCGGGCGCACAGCGGGCTGGAGGGGCAGGCGGCGCGGGGGCGCCGCGTGGTGTGAGCATTTTTTTGTACGGACGTCCAAGTAACATAACAAGCTTATAACTTTGTGATTTTTCATGATACAGTTTTGAAATTTTGTACATAGATTCTTTACATAAAAATCTTAGACACGTGTTTCGGGTTTCGCATATACTAAAACTAATGTTGCATATAAAAGCAGAAACTGACTGACATATCAACGCACAGCTGAAGCTACTGGGACTAGGGATGTAAAATTTTGCACACAGCTTCTTTTTATAATGTAGGGGAGTACTAAGAAAAGGTTTTCGGAAATTCAACCTTTAAGGAGGTGAGGGATTTTGTTTGTATGAAAAATTCTTCTTCTTTGAGTTAATAAACTTGAAACTTGGGACGAATACTTATCTAAGTAAATTATGAAGTTCGCAAATTTTTGTTTTTCTAAACTACCCCCTACCACCCCCCCGATTGCGGGGTGTCAAAATTTGTATGGTAGAATTTTAACGCGCAGTTCGATTAACTCGAAACTTAGTACCAAAAGTAAAGTCCATCAGGGTTTTTCGAAAATCTTTCCTGAACGGAGTGAAAAGATGTAGCTAAATTTCCAGAGGCGGATTTTACTGTGTGTTTTGATTAACTTGAAAATTTGTATAAATAATCTTTGAGTCAAGTTATGAACACATCCCAAACATTTTTTTCAAAATTCCGCCCCTGTGGAGGTGAAAAGCGGGGATACAGTTTATATGAAAAATCTTATTCATTTGGTACTTATTATTTAGTTTATTATTATTTTGGTTCTTTTGACACTTGAAACTTGACAAGAATACTTACCTAAGAATTTTAAGGCGCGGTCCGATTAACTTGAAACTCAGTATGTAATACTTTTGACAAAAGAAACGATGATAAGTTTTTGGGACTTTCTAACATCGACCCCTGATGGGGCAAAAACGGGTAATTATTTTTTTAACGGGGAGCATTTTACTGCTTGGCTTCATTTAAAAAATTAGTATAAATGATTATTTCATCATTTGACTCAAAGATTTTTGAGTGAAATTATGAAAACATACTCCTCGATTTTTAGAATTCTACCCGTAAGACGCGGGATACGGTTAATATGAAAAATATTATTCATTTGGTTAAGAAACTTGAAACTTGGCAACATTTGCCTCAGTAGCAATAATAAATATTGGCACTTTTAGTTTTCAAAATTTACAAAGGATTTAGGGGTTACAAAGTTAATAATTGAGAAAAAAAAAACATTCGCTGTCGGATTAACTCAAAACTCGACAAAAAAAAGTATGTGTTTTGGGGTCAAAACTAGTCAAAAGTGCCAAAATCTAAAGACTATGAATTGAACTCCATTTTTTCTAACGTATACATGTGCCAGTGTTACTAGTTTCAAGATTTTAGTCTTCTAGCCAGCTGCTCAAGTTACATTAGACTAAAAATAACGCAGAATAACATATTATTACGAGTATGTAGGACACTTACAGAGACGATTGATGGAATTTGTGAATGGTGGTATGGCTAGAAAGGGGGTAACTACCGAGATGACGACTAATAGAGAAGTATGGAAGAAGAAGACATGTTGCGCCGACACTAAATACATTGGGTTAAGGGCAGGAGAATTAATGATGAGGCTACTTACAGAGACATAACCAAGCAAGGTCATGGGTCCATCTATGAGAGCCTGCCTCCTTCCTGTCTCGGCGACGGCAGCATGAAGCTCGAACAGCAAGGTGCCTCGGAGACGAGTTTCAGCTGGACAATAGAAATAGGTTGTGGTTAGCCATTATATTACCTACTGCAACTTTTACGCATAGTTGTGTTTTCAGTAGATTTCAACAATATCCCCCCCTCCAAGTGAGCTTCATCAATCTCACCTATCAAGTAAGTAC
The DNA here is from genome assembly GCA_949629135.1 of Eremobia ochroleuca. Classification (NCBI taxonomy): domain Eukaryota; kingdom Metazoa; phylum Arthropoda; class Insecta; order Lepidoptera; family Noctuidae; genus Eremobia; species Eremobia ochroleuca. The sequence continues at coordinate 1,442,388 of OX451402.1, read as the reverse complement.
TTACTTGCGTGGGGGTTTACCTCGATGCCTGGCATGTCAACTTGTTCTTCTGGAGTAGGTAAAGTTCAGCATAAACACAGGAATGAGCAATTGAGCTTTCAGGTGCGACTGAACCTACGTGTTCGCACCGCCATCCATGTAGAATAGCGAGTATCGACATCGAGGTAGCGAGCTAAACCGCGATCACGAGGTATAGTAAGGAGGCGTCTCCGGCATGTAATTACCCTAAAGAAATGTCATCAACTGGTAAATAAACTAAAATCTTTGTCATTTACTTAGGGAGAGCCTTCAAGCCTACAACAGCATGCATTAGAACCGAATGATCCAAAAACCTTGGAACGATCTATAAAAAACTTTCAATTGTTATACGATCGTTTAGATGCATTATCTCTAAGAAAGAAAATAGCTTTAGCTACATACCTGGTGCCAAGGTCTCAAGCAGCTCCGCGATCTTCTTGCACAGCTGTGTCTTGAGCAGGAGCCGGTCATCCGTGACCACCGCCAGGCCCTGCTCCACCTCCTGGCCTATCATCTGCGCCAGCGCCAAGCTCACGTCCGTCATGTAGAAGTGGGACGGGTGCAGGTAGCTGCTGCAGTGGCCAACGAATCTGAAAGGTGACATAAACTACGGAAATCACTGGTGCTAGAATTATAGAGCAGAGGCTTTCGATTTAGAGTTTCATTCGTGCAACGCCAAATAGGACTCTTTTAGACTGCAGAACGAGAGTTGCAGTTTGCATTTTGTCGTGTCGATAATTCCAAATATTTTTTATTGGCTTAGACCAGAACTCAGCCACATCGACAGCGTTTGCAGTGGCCTTTCTTAGGTTACACGTTCAATGCGACACCAAATACAATAAGCTTGCCATAGGTGCGACATGATCTTCATGTTTCTCATGCGCAACATAACCAAGGTGCGTCATGAGCATTATTTGCCCACATTTTTATTTATTTATTTAATACTTGAAGCACATAAATGTATAGAGGTGGACTTAATGCCATAGGCATTTTCTACCAGTCAACCTTTGGGTGATGGAGAGACAAACAATATCTTTAAGGTTGAATATTTCAAGGTTTTTTTTTTAAACGTGGCAATTATATTGTAGTTTATGCCACACAAGCAGCATTCAGTTCTTTTAATATTTTTTTTTATTTTATAAATGAACAACACATGAAGTTTCTTAAAAAACATTTTATATACCTCTCGCAAGCCTCAGGATCTCCTTTAGGCATGATGCTGAGTTCCCTGCCGATGTCCTGCACCAGCTGCTGTATGATGGCGTCGGAGACAGCGTCCTTGCAGGAGTCGCACTTCCAGAACTTGTTGTCCAGGTTGCGAGTCTCAGGGTTGGGGCTCTTTGTCTTGTGTAAGATGGGGAGGATGAAGGTCTCGGGGAGAAGGTAGCCTTTGCAGTCCCTGAAAATCAAGATGAACTCAAGAATGACGTGTAACTAAGTAACTACTTTAAAAAACAATATAATATTTCAATAAGGCATGATCCGACAAAAGAAGAAACTGGATTTCTGCTGTATCGTAGTTGCGTTTAAGTTACATCTCAATTAAGAACTCTTCAGACCTGGAATAATATTATGGTATTTTGGTATACATACAAACAATGTCTTTACAAACAATTCGTGTTTGGGGAAAGATCAAGTTAGGGATACGCACTAGCAAGGTACTCGGCCAGTTTAGCCACTGTATCATTTTGGGTAGACTTCTATTTCTGTTCTTGTGTGATGTTAACTAAGGTTTGGGACTTGGGTACTCACTTCTTCTTGCACTTAACAGCACTATACATAGTCCCGAGCTCGGTGACGTCGGAACATCTCTCACAGGTACACTCAAAGAACTTGGAGTCAGCGAGGTGGTGGCGCCGCGCCTCCGTGCCCCACATGGGGTCCGTGTAGCACACCGTGATGTGCGAGCCCGAGGAGATGTTGACACCGGCGCAGAGGATCTGGAAGATTTCAAATAACACTAGATTAGAATAAACTTCGGTCTTCAGGTCTTCGATTGCATAACACTTCTGTCTTTCTTAGGAGATAGTTGAGTGATATTACTAGTTAGAAGAACACAAGCACCAAGCTTGTCAAATAGTTATCAAATTTATGAATCTTGCAGGTTGCGTAATACAATGGATTCTTTACATCGTAAAAACGATTACTTTGTGTGCTAATTGAAATATTCTGACCTTATACGACCGCTGATCTAGATTTAAAGTCTTCAAATGACAAAATAATCTCCAGCAGATTTTGATATTACTAACTTGCTGCTTGGAATGAACGCAAACAAATCACCGGGAAGGGATCTCATACGCATGTCTGATCTTAAATATTTAGTCAATAGAGTGAGTCCCGTGCTTGCACGTTTAATAAATTTATGCGTAAGTACATATACATGCCCCAGTGAGTTAAAAGAGGCCACGGTGCGTCCTATCTTTAAAAAAGGTGATCGTAAAAATATGTCTAATTATAGGTCCATATCTATATTGTCAAGTGTAGACAAAATTTTTGAAAAATGTATAGTTAATCAAATAGGTAACTACCTCCAAAAAAATAATATTATTACTGAATGCCAACATGGTTTTCAGAAGAGTAAAAGTACGAACACCTTATTGTCTAAATTTTGTGATGAAATTAATAATAATTTAATAATAAATAAATAAAATAAAATAAAAAAAAACGTCATTGCTTTTTTCGTAATCCCATCCTATATTATAAAAGTAGTAAATAACTTACAATATCGCCCTGCGAGGTGAAGCTTTTGTTGCAGTTGGCGCGACAATTATGCTCCACCATCGAGATGCGGTCGAACAGAGCCACATACTCCGGCTCCATGAGAGGAACCTCGTGGGCGTTGATCTGGAAGAGAAACGCGTACAAAGTTTAGCAGTTTTCAAAAGACATGTCTTTTAAATTATTATAAGAAGATGCAAGAACTTAAACTCAGGTTTTTATTACAAGCTGTAGAAACACGACAACTTACCGGATGACCTGTTGCTAACCTAACTGCTGATGTTAAGGCTCAGCTAACTGCTACAGCTAACAGCTAAGTTGTCACAGGTAATTTTTTGATGCCAACTAAGCAATTGTAGTGACAAAGTTATGGTCGAGCATCGTGTGCGACACAACTATGAAGAATATCATCTTGAGCTTTATGAATGCAAATTGAAGGACGCTACTGAATTTGCCAAAGGACAACATTCAAGTATCGAATATTTTCTTTTCTGTTGAATGCCATGGATACCTTTTTTTTTTTTTGTTTCGGGGTGGAAAATCCTCATGGATGTCCGCCGCCCTGGGGCGGGCGGCGGGGTCTGTCAGACTCTTACTGACTAAAAACCACCCCGGTGTTCCCTCTCTCACCTACGCCGGGGGTCGCGGGAACGAACGATACTTCCGCAACCCCCGGCTGGTGCTGGCCCGCTCCAGCGGGCCTCTCCTCGTGTCAGGGGGGGAGTGAGGTGTTAAACTTCCCCCGCGACGTCTAAGAGGGGCGCGCGTGGAACACTACGCGCCGCCGCCTCGGGTCCAGATGTGTGGGGGGCGACGGACGTCCCCAAGTCCGTCGCCCCTGGACCCATTTAGGGGGGCTGGAAGAGGGCGTTGTCCGCCCTCCGCCGATGCCCGGTGCGCCTGCTGCGGGCGGGGTGAGGGGACGAGATCTCCCTCTCCCTTTCCGCAGCCTCCTTCTGCGAGACGACTGTTTCGCAGAAGGAAACCACCGCGTCCCAGGACTCCTCGCTGCCGACCATAGACTCGACCACGGCCGGCAGCGATAGGTCACTGCCTACTCCTGAGATGAGGGCACGGCGCGGCTCCTCCCAAGCGGCACACTCTGCCAGCGTATGCCACGCCGTGTCCTCCCGACAGTCGACGCAGTATGCCATGGATACCTACGCTAAGAAGAATAACCACCAGCTTTTGGTACTAAACATACCGTTGACAACGTAATAAAATGATACACATCCAATCTTGCCAGTATCTTACCTGCAAAATGCCACAGCACTTCATAATTTCCTCCTCACTGAAAGTGTCCTGTAACTTAAAGAACTGCCAGATAAACTCTGCGATCATCTTCTTGTCATTGTTCCACTTGTCAGTGTCCTTCCTGTCTTCGCAATGTGACTGAAGCGCTTGGATCTTGTTCCAGAGCTTCTGATCGTGGTCACGCTGGTACAGGCAGCGGAGAACTGTGATGCACTGGTAGTTCGGGTGAGGGATGTCGTAGGTGGTGATGTTGACCTGGTGAAAGGCAGAGAAAAGGCGGTAAAAACAAAATAAGGCGTTATAACCATATATTTATCGATCCTCCAAAGAAGCGGGCCAAAGAGTATTGGGCACAAGAGACTTTAAACAATCCTGAATTCCATGGTGTGAATACCAGCTCGATGGACACTAGAATTCTGGTTTGCAACAAGCTTAAACAATTCTCATTGCTTGGACTATGCGGAGCTATTTTAAAAATTCTGAAAAAGATTTCAGTTTCGCAAGTTTATTTTAACCTTACCTTTTCTCCTTTCTGCTGTGTATAATGACACTCAGGGTCGTGCACCTCCTTGGCGACACATTCTGCGGAACAGAAGGGCCAGCCGCACCTCTCACATGTCACTGTCTTCCCTTCTTCGAGCAGCTTGTAGCAGCCGAGGCAGACTGGTGGAGTGACCTACAATTTAAAATGATATTTTTTTGAAAATATACAGTTACTGTTATCTTGGTTAAGACTCACTACCAAATTAAACTAGCTGACTGGACAGATATTATCATAAGAGAAAAGGAAAGGGGTTCTACAATTCTTCCGTTATTGGAATCCATGATCTAGAAACCGTTTATGGCCAGTAATCTTTAAAAATTTAACCAAATGACATTGGACTTCTTTCACGTAAACTAGGTAGGTTAAAGAAAACTTCTCATCAGGCTTAAATAAAGGATTGAAGCTGTACTCTGATAATAATAGTATTTCTTATAATTTCTTTACCTGTGCAGGCCCAGTGATGAGAGGCTTCTCCTTCAACACAATATCCCCAGCTTTGATCTCCCTGGACGCCTCCAGGTACCTGCCATACTTCTCGTTCTCCTTGACCCTGGCGGGGGTGCACTGAAACTTGTGCTGCTTCCAGTCCTGCTTCTGGTGCTCTTTGGAACAGTAGTGCACGTTCTGACAGCCTGAACACTTCTGGAGGGCTGGGGATAGGCACACTATGCAGGAGCCTTGTTCTACCATTCTAGAACGTAAAGGAAGCATAATAAAGAGACGTTGTTTACAGGGAACTGGTTTTTTTTTTTTAATCATCGAAATAAAATTCGCTTATTAATTTATGGTTTTATTTCATTCACATTTTCATTATATCCGTGGATTATATGTGTGCATGGAATGGTTGTGAGGAGTATTGCTAAGCCGGTGAAATCAGGCGCCAAACATTGTAAATCTCTCAATTTTGTTTTATGTTTATACCTTTTCTATCACTTGTATTTAGGTACTTATATAATTTTAAGTGTAGGTACTATAGGACAATCAAATTCCTACTCTCAAATTACAATTTTAAATATGTAAATTCTAGCTATAAATACCGTTCAATAAACAGTCCCTCTATACTCTACACTGATACAATAAGTAGGTACTTACTTGAAACTCTACTTATTTCCATATAGTTCACAATATAGTCAACACAATTGTCTGCAGAATTAATTTAATATCACAATAAAATTCCAGAACATCTCCCATGTGCGAGCTGCCGGGCTGACTGATCGGCGTACACGCCGCTGCGCATGCGCGGTGTAAAAATAAACCGCGCGATTTGACTCTTGAAACTATAGACGTATTCCTGTAATTTTGTTTTGACGCAGTGCATACTTGAATGTAATTACTTTTTAACTTTTTTCCCTTTATAAAAATCATCACCAGGGCAGCACTGTGTCTACATGGGTGCCGTGTTTGTGCCAATGGTGGGTTGTACTTATTTACCCGCCGTATCCCTACGATGTGCCTATCCCTACGAGTTATCCTTTCGAGGTATCCCTTCGGGGTATCCCTACGAGGCATAAAGGCATAATGCTTTGTTTAATAATAGGAATTTTGGGTTGTATAGTCTAGCCTCGGTTTTGGTCTGCGGGTTTTGGGTTTCTATTAACAAAGATGCTCGACTATTGCCCGTTTATTCATAAATATTGCTTCAAGATAAGCTGTGATTAGCAACTGTTTAACCACACATTTTTGACGTTCGAACGTCCCTTAACTTTAATCATCGTTTTAAATAAATAAACCCGTTAATTTAGGGGAGGGCGTTATGTCGATACTAAATTAGGATAGTCTATTGCTGAGAATCAAACTTAAGTCTGTTCTTTAGCTTTTGCAGCATAATGAATCAGGGAATGTATGGGAATCTTACAGAGAGCCTTTAAGTTTCAGCAGCAGTAAATAATGAGAATATTAAAAAAAATCGCATTTAAATATCAAATAATTTATTTTAAATGCTAAATTAGTTTGGAGAAGGTTAAACAATTCATTACAAAAATATTTCACACGATTATAATGTCTTTTAGTGGAAGGAATGAATAAATACATCTTTTACAAAAATAAATAATTATTTTCCGATACGTTATCGAGAATGAACTTACAATAGGAGTTGATTATAAGTACATGATAATTATTAGTTATAAAATAAACAAATATAGATATGGAAATTTTTATTTATGTAGATAATTATTATGAAGTAATTAAATGAATAAATTAAATTACTTTTTAAATATGTACTTATATTTTATTCACAAAACAATAAATAATCCAAATCGTATACGTTTACAAAATTTTTATTCTTGGAAATTCCGTTACACTGAAATAAACCCAATTTTATTGAATACCAAAAAGAAAACAGTGATATGAAATATTTGTTAGAAAAGAGAAAAAAAATGATAATTATATCAATCACAACTTGTTGATACATTTTTTTTGAACATTAATTTATGAGTTTCCTGATACATAATATCAGATTTTTTTAAAATAATTTCTGATATGAAATTAACAATTTGTTTTAGACAAATAATTTCTTTGATGAAAAATGACTAATCGATTCTAATTTTGCGGATCATTTGAAAAATGAACTAAGTTCAATCGTCAAGAAAATCCATGAATTACATTTCAATCTCAGCAAGCTCATTCAGCCAACAATCTTCATAACTGAACACGTATGACGAATCATCATGAAATCTTCCCAATGATCTGTTCCCAAGTTTTGATCTTCTTGAGCGCGTCTCTTGCGGCTCTTGCCATTAGACCTTCAGAGGACTGGGATGGCTCGAAGCCCAGGATTAGTGCTGACTCTGTGAGGTATCTGACGATCTGGAATAGAAACGTAAATATATTAGATACTGAACCATGAATAACTTTTCAGAGGACTATTTTAATTACCTATAAATAAAAATAATAAAGCTGAAGAGTTTGTTTGTTTTTTGAACGCGCTAACATCTGAAAATACTATTAAGATTTGAAACAATGCCAAGTTTAAAGCATTGCGCAAAAAGTAAATAAAGTACAGAATGGTGTATACTTTACCTCTTTGAGTCGAGTCCTCAAGTTGTCTTTGGTGATCACTTTTTTCTCGAAGTCTCTCGTCGTGAGGATCATGAGAGGTGCGTGCAGTTCATACAGCGTTACACCTGGAACCAATCACAAAAGAGTTGATATTTAAATAATTCTTGTCTTCACTAAGATATTAGGTCATCCCACTTCCAGTGTTATATTTTTTATTTCCAATATTTATGTATTGCGCAATGGTATGCAATAGTTAATACATGTGTTGTCTTGTACAATCATGTTCGTTTAATTTGGTGTGTTGTATTGTAAAGACGTGCATTGATTTCAAATGGAAGATTTAAAAAAATCTATTAATGTAGTGGAGCAACGTATATTTCTAAAGTTTTGTGCTTTACTCAACTACTCTGGAGGAGTTGCGCACGAGTTACTGGTAAAGTGTGTTGGTCGTAACGCCTTAAATAAAAGAACCGTACAGCGATGGCTTGAAATGTACAAACAAGGAAGAACCACAGCTGAAGATGAGCCGCGAGCACCTGGATCATTATCGTCGACTAGATTAGAAGCAAGGGACAAAACCAGTGATCTCTCCACTCAACTTAACATTCCTCATTCCACTATACATAGAGTACTCACGGAGGATTTATGTCTGGTCAATAAAAGTGCAGTGTGGGTGCCCCACACTCTGAACACGGATCAGAAGGAGTTTCGTTATGAAACTGCGCGTAACCATTTATCTTGATATCGCCGTAAGAAAAATATACTTAATAGATTCATATGCCTTGATGAAACTTGGGTCGAATTTTATACTCCTCGTCAAAGACATCAGTCACGATGTTGGGTGGAACCGGGCACTTCAGCTGAACATTTACCACGTGCTGAGCTACATGAACGAAAAATACTACTAATAGTAGCTATGGATGTCAGAGGCATTGCTTTTTG
>OX451402.1:1403715-1433715 GCA_949629135.1 Eremobia ochroleuca | reverse complement strand
GAGACATTAGTTGACTATCTGAGAAACAAATCGATGCTAAGGAACACACAAGGGATCATACTTTGCCAGATTTGTTTCGTCCAGCTCCCGATAGCATCCGAGACAGATGAGGCCGCAACCCGTGCACGGTCCAACAGCAATGGCCGGCTCTTCGATGATCACTTCACCAGGTCGGATGTCGCGGTTTGCCACCAGATATCTGAAATATTGACATAGGATTTTTAACTTTAGCACAAAAGGGCCAAGACGCATTTTTATAAAATTTTAATTCCAAACAGTACATACAATTGCCTCCAACATTCGTGGCTAAGTGCATTAACACGTTTAGTCGAGAAATCTGAATAGCGCATAAATAGAGATGGGCTACTCGCCAAATTGTCTACTAACACCATAATACATCCCTGAGCTCTAACAATTGCGCGGGAAAACACGAACAACGTCATCAGAGCTTTTCTAAAGTATTTTGGGGTCGGTTGGCTTGCAGACGAATTAGACGTGGCATTTGCTTTAAGCGAGGACACAAGCTTCAATTTATTATCAACTAAGGTTATCGCTGTCCACTACTAGGTGACCGACAAAAGCAAGATTTATAATGCTCCAATTACCTGCCCATAATATCTGATTCTCTAATCTCGTAGCAGACATTCTTCTTCTGCACCGGAGGCTCCGGAGTCTGCTCCTCATCTTTACCATCATGGACGTCTTCTATGATATTCTCCTTATTCTTTCCATCGCCTTTCCCTCGTTTCTTCTGCTGCAAAACACAAAACAGATCCAAATCACATTTCCAAAATTAATTCAGAAATACGTAGCTTTGTAATAAATGAGTTCTTACGCAGAATATACATCGCAGCATCGGTCATGTAAACAAACCACTTCAGAGACTGTGTTGAGACAATTTTTTATGAACACAGACGTGCTGGTATCAACAGGAGAGATACAGATGACGTTGGAGTTATGAATGAATGTGGCTGGATGCTGGTAGGCGTTGTCTAGGTGTATTTTTGTTCACCACTTGACTGACCGTGCCAATGGCTCGATGTAAAAATCTGTTTCATAAGCCTATCAATGATTTATATGACCGTGAATTTGAGGTTGGCGGCCGCTGGGCAGGAACACGGGGGTATGTTTGTTTACTTCAATCAAGAAAGATCGCTTTCCGTATCTGGATAGCGAATGATAAATACTTCAACGCCCCATTAGTAAAGCACCGGCCCTTATTGACTAAATATAATGCTCTCACATTTTATCCGAATCTGAAGCATAGTTAATAACAAACAATAATAAAATAATGTGGTAATAGCTTGGCGTTGAATTGCTTTCAAAATACTTTTTGAGTTAAACCGTGATATTTATGGACTTTAGGAATAATAATAATAATAGTCACAACTTTCACACAACGCCGTCTAGTCCTTAATAAATAATAAGAAGAATCTAATAATCAAATAATAATAAATCTAATAATATAATAATCCAAGAATCGGGCGTACACGCGATATATTTGTTTTCTTACCACCCCAAAGACGTAGATAGGTACTAGCCTGCCTGTAACCATGATTTACTTGTTATAGAAATATCCTTCCACACATTACGAAATACAAGAATGTTTGTCCATCGTCTAGGATATTATCATCATCATAATCACAATGAACTTACCCTCAATGGAATCTTAACTATATTATATCATTCAGCAGATATAATAAAATGAATTTAATATTGTACTATTGTACAATCATAATGGCAATTCAGAATGGGGACAAAAGCAAGAAAAATGCCCGTTATATTTATATCAACTGATCATTTTTTTTTTGTGCTAAGACAACATTTTGTATGAAGTAATAGCAAAAATTACAAAAAATAAAATGTTTGATTAGTGATCTTCACCAAAGTTTTAGTCATTTTGAACTTTTAATTATTAAAAACGATCCGCTACGGCGTCAACTATGATAATAACTCCAATTTCAGTACAGCCGCCCCGTGAATAATTTTCAAATTGGCTTCAAATAATTTAATCTGGGATTTTTCACAAAAAATCTAAAACCCTTACTAACTCAAAAACTACTGAACTTCGGTAGAACATTTGGTGGCTTAATTTGTTGCATTTTAACCCTACTATGATGTCCTGCAAGGAATACGTCGAGTTACCAGTAACCCTGTATATTTGTATATACATTTTAGAACTTGAAAAGCACAGCTGTCATGAATGTGGGATAATATCGCGAGAGTAGTACTGATGTGGTCTGAGCCCCTTCTACAAAAGTACCATTACATACACACATACTATACATATATGCCACTTGTAACACCAGAGAAGTTCCATCGAGTGATAGACTGGCGCCTTGGCATTGACTTTAATAATATATAAGTAGAAACAGATATTATATTTAAAAAAATAGTTTCCTTTTCATAACTATGCTCATATCTCTTAACTGCCAGGGCTTATTTTTAATCTTATATTGTGAATTAAATGTATACAAGTACCCATGATTTTGTAATATCTTGATTTAAAAGAGTGTTCTTGGAGATTCATGCCCATTCTTCTCCATAGAGATCTACGTTTCTGAATGGGCAACTAGTTTCAACTTTCTGTCTAACTGGCCGACTCTTTGAGAGTTCAAAAGTGCATGTAAATTGTTTAATTAAAATACATGCTTTAAGTTTGAGTCAATAGTGATATTATCTCGTTTCGGCGTAAGAAAGTACGACGACAAAATTTTGTGACATTGCTCGCGGTAGGCTGGCTGGTCCAACGCCGACCTAGCATAAGCATAATCAGCAGATAGTGTTCCCACTGCTGGGACTCAGACCTCCTCTCGATGAGAGGGAACGGGTCGTAATCCACCACGCGGGCCCAGTGCGTGTTGGTAAATGTCACATGTACTCGAAATTTTAGTTTGGCAATAGCAATGGTATTTGTCATGTTTATCGTGTCATGTCTTTAGGACATGCCGGTTTCCTCACGCCGACATAAATCCACTAAATTCTTCTCTCACGATAAATATGACAAATACTAGATATTGCTGTCTCAATACGAGAATAATAAACGTCGTTACAGTCCAGCGAGCGACTAACCGACCACTAAACACACCGGAAACATACTTCATGAGGTAATAGAAAACATCTTTAAAATGGTGTGAAGAAAACCTTAACGATTTACGTTGTAATTATGGAGTAAAATATAATTGCAATATACATGTTCAACGCGATATAAAGCTAGTTGTTAGATAGAATTATGCGCATTGCTACAACATTATTTGAAGTTACATATTCCTTGCCCATTCATTATATTTGAAACTTTCGGAAGAAAACCGACTCCAAACTCAAAGGAAAAGCGGGCTTATTTCTGTAAGAGCAGGCTTTTGACATACCTACAAAGCACAAAATTGCATAGCCTGGCATACAAAAACGTACCTTGTGTACGTGACTTGTGTATATGACTAAAAACATGACTTCTCCAAATCCTGTGAAGTTAACTACATCTACAGTTTAGAACTTGAAAACCATCGGATGTAGTTAAATAATAAAGTCTAGTGGCGGCTGGTTGGTTTCTGGGAAGGAAAGAGTAGAATCCAAACAAGCCAATGATTGACCTGCTGCAGATTTGACAAAACTATATTTTATGTGATTTTATCATTTAAATTAATAATTAATGGCATCTTTCAGTTTCCATCCAATCTATCTATGACAAAGATTGCTTCACCACAATCTTCTCTTCATTTTATATCCCCGCCATCTCCACTACTATTACAGTTTCTCAATGGGTTCTAATTCCGTCCTGGTGACAATGTATTAATGTCTAGTTTTATTTCCTAAGGAATTTATAACGTGTAGAGCAAACACAGAATTTCTACATCAATAAATATAATAAAGTGTGAAGAAATTGTGTAAATGTGTTCTAAGATACACTTTACTGCTGTGATAATTGAAATGGGCGCGATTTCGAGGATAACGTATTTTGTTGTATTTCTTTATCATCACTCATCATCCGATTTCTTATACCTAACATTAGAATGTTTAAAGTACTAACTGCAGATATTTTGATGCACTACTTCGAATCTTTCACGAAGTTTCACGTTTCGAATGATCACTTCTGAAAGTCACATGACTCATTTGGTATTGACTTGTTGTGACTCATCAAAGCCATTTTGAATTTTCAATTCCGTTTTTTCAATTAAATGTTTCGAATTATCACTTCTGAATGTCAGTACTTATGACTCATCAAACACATGTACAATTCCAATAAATACTCATAGGTATTTCTAAAAATTTTTGTAGCGGTTGGTAAGTATCCAATTTGCAAATAAAAGATATTTGTGAACTGAGATTGCTAAACAGATTAAAAATATGAAAAACGCGGACTAGCCCAAACATCAAGTCACATGTGAATATTAATAAATGTTTGGAGAATCAACCACTTCGTTTCAATAATTTATATCGCAGGCTTAGGTTACCCAATCGCTAACTTCACCTTATGATTGTATTGGGAAAGCTTCAAGAAACCCTAAGGATAATTGAGAAGTGTACTCAGATAGTTCTACGTGCCAACACTGGTATAGCTAAAGAACTACTACGCTTTGGAATAGGCAACTAGCTTCATCTTTCTGACTGACCGACCCCTTGAAAATTCAAGTGCCTGGATTGGTTCATTTGAAAAAATGCTTTGAGTTCTGGGTGTTTTGAGTTTGTTGGGCAAGAATGCCGATGTCGAAGCTTTACTATTTAATTTACTCATCTGGAGTGGTCTTCTGTGGTGCTCTTTTTTCTCTATGACAGTCGCTCACTTATCCATCGGTTCCAGGTTGGAATCTTTACCCACTATTTATTTACCATCACAATTTTTACCAGAAATAAAATTGAAATATCACATGTGAACGTTTATTTGTGATATTGGTGCTATTATTCTTGGCAGAAGTAAACCCGTTTAGAAATAACTGAGCCTGGTCCACTATTGTTCCCAACGAGCGTTGGATACAGTTCAAATCGTAACCACATTGTATTTAATAGTAAGTATGTAGTGCTGCATGTCTGTGGTTCCGTCTGTACTAAAATTCTTCTGTTACCTACTTCTTTCAGTAAAAGAAAAAGTAAGAAAGATTGTCATTTTAGTTATCTACCTATACAGTGTGTCCGGACATGGACTAGCGATATTCTAAATACTTAAATATAAGCTATTTTAAAGTACTATTACACTATAGGCTTGGGTTCAATACGCTTCCCCGCTATGTGGCAGCCATTTTGTTTTTTTTGTTGAAATATGCTCTATGCGAGTACAAAAAAAATCATATATCTCAAAGTTTTAGTCATACTGAGATAAAAATAGGCTTATTCGGAAGGCAATAATATTGTCTACCGTCTGCATTACAAAGCAATGTGTTCACAATTCCATAACTTTTGAAAAAAAATGTGAAAGTCGAAAAAAAAATCAAAAAATTATGCAATTCAACCAATAATGGTTAATTACTACAAAAACAACCCCGAGAACTTTTTTATTTTTTATACTAGATCGACAGTTTTTGAGCTACGCTACAATGCAACATAAAATTCACAACTGTATGTTTAATACTTTAAGAGTTATTGTTGTTTGAACATAGCGTATGCGCAAGCACAAAACGTCTTTGTTAACCGCCAGAGTGTCATTTATGGCATTCACTGTATTCCATCTGAGAGCAGGCGAGAAATACTGTTCGTTACTACCGTGAGTAAGCGAGATAGAACGTATTAGTCCACTACCTGAAACAAAATCAGTTTTAAGGACAAATTATTAGTTGGGTTAGTTTAGTTGTCCCTCGCCCTGCGTTGTGATCGCTATCGCTACTTTCACTTACCGTCCGTGCTGTTTACGTGCTGCGTTAGTGTTTTGTATTTAAAAGTGTGATAAAGTATGGCACAGCGTCAATATTCATCGCAACATATTGCTGACATACACTTTGTGTATGGCTTTTGCAATGGAAGTGCAAATTTGGCTGTACAAGAATATCGACGAAGGTACCCTAACAGGCCTACACCGAGTCGCCAAACTTTTATCGACGTGCATTCAAGATTAGCGGAAAGAGGTATTCAAAGAGCTGTTAATGAACGCAATCGCTTGGTATCGCCCGAAGATGAAGAAGAAGTGCTTAGACTAATAACCAATGATCCTAGACTAAGCGTTAGACGGATTTCAGTGCAACTTCGAATGTCTAAGTGGCATGTATGGAGAATTTTGAAAAGAGAAGGGTTACACCCTTATCATTTTCGACGGGTTCAAGACGTGATCGAACCAGATTTTGCTGCGAGATCTGTGTTTTGTTCGTGGATAAATAGAAATTTGAGACAGAACCGTAATTTTTTACAAAGAATACTGTGGACTGATGAAGCCAAATTTACAAGAGCTGGGATTACAAACCACAGAAACGACCATCTCTGGTGCTCCGCAAATCCAAGGGCGGTGCGCCCAAGCTCATTTCAACATGAATTCTCAGTAAATGTGTGGGCCGGCATAATCAACGATAGGCTGATAGGGCCATTGGAATTGCCACCTACATTAAACGGCGCTAGATTTTTAGAATTCTTACAGACACAGTTTGCGGACAGCCTCATGGACCTACCTCTATCATACCGTCGGCGTATGTGGTTCCAGCTCGATGGTGCACCCGCGCATTTTTCTCGAGCAGTGAGAGAATATTTAAATAATAATCTACAGCCGTGGATCGGTCGTGGTGGTGTAGTAGCGTGGCCGCCTCGCTCACCCGATTTGACACCCTTGGATTATTTTTTGTGGGGTCATATGAAACAAAAAGTATACGCTACAGTTCCAAATACCAGGGAAGAACTCGTCGCCAAAATTATGGCAGCCGCCGAAGAAATTAGATCCGATTTGGATTTAATTAGGCGCTCATCAACCCAGGTGGCACAGAGAGCCGTAGTGTGTCTACAAGCTGGAGGTGGCCACTTTGAGCAACTGCTTTAGATATTTTAATCTTCATTTAATATTGGAAAAAACATTAAATAAAATTCAATATGAATGTTATGTTTTTTTAATGATTTCCTGTTTAGGGTTCCGACAAAGGCCTTTTGTGCTTGCGCATACGCTATGTTCATACAACAATAACTCTTAAAGTATTAGACATACAGTTGTGAATTTTATGTTGTATTGTAGCTTAGCTCAAAAACTGTCGATCTAGTATAAAAAATAAAAAAGCTCTCGGGGTTGTTTTTGTAGTAATTAACAATTATTGGTTGAATTGCATAATTTTTTGTTTTTTTTTTCGACTTTCACATTTTTTTTCAAAAGTTATGGAATTGTGAACATATTGCTTTGTAGTGCAGACGGTAGACAATATTATTGCCTTTCGAATAAGCCTATTTTTATCTCAGTATGACTAAAACTTTGAGATATATGATTTTTTTTGTACTCGCATAGAACATACTTCAACAAAAAAAACAAAATGGCTGCCACATAGCGGGGAAGTATATTGGACCTAAGCCTATAGTGTAATTGTACTTTAAAATAGCTTATATTTAAGTATTTAGAATATCGCTAGTCCATGTCCGGACACACTGTATATAAGAAGAAAATATTGCCTCTAGTCTTATCTTCTTGACAAAATGCGATAGATTCATATATTTCTTAGTCTTTCTTTTAGAATCAAGCAAAGATTCCTTTCCTTCAGTTTCTCTTCTTTAGCAAATATCAACTCATGAAAGACGAATCAAAAGCGGAATTCCAGTAAACAAAGGTTTTTCCCCAATTCCCGAAGAGTATAAAAACGTTATTAGCACTTATAGCTAAACCCAAACAGTATTTACGAGGGCGTCAAATGAAAACGTGAAACAAACCTACGATAATCCCGTGCCAAAAAACGCCAAATATAATTTGAATTGGCAAACGATGGCGCCCTGCCAGCGACACAATCATTCTCATTACTACTCTTGTGTTTTGTAAGCATTATTTTATCATTTTCCACGGCTGGCTTAGCACCGAAGAAAATAAACATTAGAAGAATGAGCAGAATATTTAGTTGTTTGTCGTGTAGTACGAAATTAAAATGTTGAAGTAAAAAATATTTGCAGTTGCTGCGAAGCTTTTGTTAGAGTGCCATTCTGATGAAGGTGATAGTGAATCAAACACACTCAGACACTTAGTGTATGAAACAGTAGTTTGCGTTAGTAGGAAATGACTCGTTTTCTATAATCTTGTCATATGTTTAATTAATTAATTAATTATTTCAACATAGTTTTACGTATAATAGTAAAAGCCTTTATTCAGACACAAAACATAACAAAATTTCACAGTTTTTCTACTCAACTTAGTTTTAGGAGAACTTAAATATGAAGCAACAATAAGCTTCTGATGACCTCACCAAGCAACGCCACGATTGATCTTCCTACATTTCTACTTCTCTCCCATTTCGTAGCCCCCAATATTTAACCAACTCGACCTACTTACCCCAACCTAACAGCGATAGATTTATCACATCATAAACTCGGAATCAAAACCTCACGATATTCTAATTTTTAATTGCAGCATGATTTATGTTATCTTTTTAAAGATAGAAAGTGATCATGAATTTGATTTTTTTGTACGTCACAGCCACAAAAGGGATAATTCAAAAGGTCTACCTACTTGATTTAAAGATTCCCAGTGTGCAAGCTGATATGGCTTGCAAGCACACTGACAATCTAAGGCAAAGCTATATACCTGTTGAAAGCACGCTACACTGTTTATGCTATATACTTGGCTTCGAGACTTTTTTGCTTGGCAAAAATAACTATCTATCATTTGAACACGCAAGCAAACCTATCAGCGGCATGGAAAGAGCGCAATACTTTTTACAGAAAAGATTTTGCCGCAATATACCATTTTTACCTGTCCTGTCCATAGATCAAATCTAATATTAGCAATATCACACAAAACCAATCCCCAATAATAAGTAGTGATTTTAGTTTCATTCGTAAATTATTCGTGGTAGGATTTCGAATGGGTCTTCTTTCCTCCGTTTCTTTTTTTCGCGATAAAAGTAAACATCTAAGAGTTTTGATTTATTTGCACATAAGTATATTCGGGTGTTTATAAAGTTATATTACAGTACTAGATTGAGTGAATCTGTTCGTTGTTTATTTTAAAAATAATGGAGATTGGATCAATGGAGATTTAGATGATGAGTGTACCTCACACGATCTCGTTACATCTTTGTAATTTGATGGATCGATGATATAGCTGGAGCTTACTTTGTGTGGGATGAGTTTTAAACTTCCACATTCTTCTTTTATGAGCCGACAGCTGTACGTCCGTCTTAGATCCGCTATCCATAAATACTTCATAGATCATATTTTTTGTATATTGATGTTGAACAGCATAGCAACTGGAATAGCTCAATTTTAGCTGTTTATAAGGGTCTGGAGAAACTCATGATTTTGTCTATCCTATCATTTTCTAAACAACCAACAGCTAAGATAATAATGATGTGATACAAATTGTCTCCTCAATACTAATGACCGGGCAGAGTCCAGCAGCGAACTGCTTTACCTTACTAAGTTTATTGATGTCTATTTTCCATCCATACAAATCTAGGTAACTCTCAAAAATTGTGTTGTTTATCGGGCACCCGCCATGCTCCGCTCAGCTGATGAGCTGTCATCGGCGGCCGGCGCCCATTGACAGACGCGCCTCAGACAGACGAATGCGCTAATTATACTAGTCACACGATATTGATACTAACTCCCTCATTTATAAATACATTAGTCAAAGATTATGCTACTAGGAGTCTTGGTATTTTGCAGATGAAGAAGAGGCATAAATGTTTCAGCCAATTTGAACGTTTATCTGCTCAGGTTTTGTCAACATCATAATCATCATAATTTCAACCGACAGACGTCCCCTGCTGGACATAAGCCTCCCGCAAGCATCTCCATTTCGACCGGTTCTGTGCTTCTCGCATTCAACGGGTTCCTGCGGCCTTCACAAGGTCGTCGGTCTAACTTGTGGGAGATCTTCCAACGCTACGTCTTCCGGTACGCGGTCGCCACTCCAGAACCTTTCGGCCCCGTCGGCCATCTGTTCTATTAATTTCTGATTCGATCACGCAGGGGAACTCCAAGCATAGCCCTCTCCATTGCCCTTTGGGTGACTTTTAGCCTTGTAATAAGTAA
Source organism: Eremobia ochroleuca (assembly GCA_949629135.1). Lineage (NCBI taxonomy): Eukaryota > Metazoa > Arthropoda > Insecta > Lepidoptera > Noctuidae > Eremobia > Eremobia ochroleuca. The sequence goes on along the minus strand of OX451402.1, from coordinate 1,423,584 downwards.
GACCCATTTTGAGCACGTTTCAGTGCCAAAGATCATCACTGGCAGTTTTTGTCACTAAGCAATCTAAGAAAGGAGCATGTTGGATGTACTGCTAGGTTCCCTGGAAAGGGCAGTTGTCTGCCATTCCTCATAATTTTATTTCAGTTTACATCGCCTCATCATCAAGTACTCTTTCAGCACTAATTGTGATCTATCCACAAAAATAATAAAATTCATTCCTCTGTTATTCTTTATTTTATTTCAGGCGCATTTTGTCTAAGATTGCCCTGCCAAAGAGATTAAGATGTCTATTTTATTCAGGAAACTGGAACCGACTTAATTGCACGTTAATCATAAAGATGAATGTTTGACATTCAATCAATTAACGTAAGGTACAGCGACCATTCAGGTTTATTTATAAGCCACGACACTTAAAACTACACGATTATCTGTCGTCACGACAAAATGGGAACGCGCCCTGAGCATTTTCACGGTCGATTTTGGTCGCCCGCCGCATGCGACCTGTCGCCGCACGACAAAAGTCGGAAACTACTCTACTTTAGAACTTGTGATTTCAGTCACCTGTGGCCTAGCCGAATTACCATGTAGACAGTAGAAAGCTGTAGTCAGCTATGTAAAGCACCAGGGTGATGCAGAGACAAAACATGGCAGATCATAACGATTTTACCATCAGTGCACAATGCAGTTTTATACCTGGATATTTAATTATCAGGGTTTTATTTCTCACATCACGTTAAAGTTTCTATAAACATTCTGTTAAATTCCCGTGTTGAATTTGTGAAGTTACAGCTATTTAAACTTTAGTGTCGACTTCGTAGATGTTGCAGTGATTTCGAAATTATAGCTGTCGATGAAACAAAAATGTTTATGATCCAAATTCTAATTTGCGTAACTGTTTGTAATGGAAGCTAATATTTATGTGTAATAGCCTAACAGCCTGTCGATAAATCCAAGACAAGCAGGTCAGCAAAACAATTTCAATAAAAGCTTACTGTCGAGCTTGTGAATCTCTACGCCGAATGTCACACTATTAGTATTATATGACAATAATTTTATTATTTGTGCTTTAGATAGAGGGTAGCCGACGATAGCTATGTTCATACGTGTGTCTATCCAGCAATTGACTGTTATAGATTGATAATTGATGGAGAATTGTAGACAGGTCAGAGGGCATTCAGATTCAGTTTCACGTAGCGGACTCGTAGCACTATTTTGATGTACCTAGAGGTCTCGTAGAAGTTCATAGCACTATTTGAAGTAGAGATTCGTAGAACTAATTTGAAGTAGAGGTTCGTAGCACTATTTTGACGTTTAAGTCTTGTTGCAATATTTTATGCTAAAAGTCCTCGACGAATCAATACTGAATGTCTATACTTCTAATCTGTCAAAACTAAATTACAATATGATTCTCATAGCAAGTTGATGAGCTCGTAGCTAGTTAAAATTCCGTGAGATCAAATTAGACGTTTTATAGGTGTACAGTGGGTTAACTATTATGTTTAATGCGGTGTGCTATAGCTGTAACGTGGTGTCATGTCATTATTTGGCAACTACTTGTTATGACATCATATCCGAAGAAACAGCTAAATTTATTTTAGCTCATTATCACGTAAACATACAAGACCACTGACTTGAAATAATTCGTGGCTTTGACGATATGTAATAAGTACCTTACTTACCTTTAATCCATGTAGCAAGCTAAAGAGCAATCCGATTGATTTATATCTCTGGAGCAGGCTATCTTAGGAGTTTCTGAGAGTAGGAAGAGATTTTTCGAGCTAAGTCTGCTGTTTGCGACATGCGGCTCTGTAAATAGAGTTATACTACCACACAATCCTAGTGTGCAATGCCCACCATAGAGATATTACTGCATAGTGTCTACTTGCATGTATGATTTTTGATATCGCTAATAAGTTTCCTTTTACTTCACTCTGATAAAAACTGAGAGTGTTTTACCATCTACCTGAAACCACACAGGTAATAAGACAGACGATTTGACAGACGTAAGCGAAATATGGAGAATATCGAGTACAGATAACCGGAGACCGAGAACCGGACACAAACCCAATAAACAAATATAACAGTAATAATAATCCAATTACGAAAACAAACAGTATTTACTAGTCCATTAAAACATAATGCATCGTGTACACTATCATAATTCACGTCTGCGGGGACAGTTGGCACGGGGCCCGGTTGTGTGTCCTACATGACAGGCGTCGGTCGGCTGTCGCACAGAAACAATTGCCGATATCGTCCTGGTGGAAATAGAACTCGATGAAAATGATAGCCTTGACGATGTGGGGGAAAGGAATATACTCGTATTTAGAGAAGTCGTGAAATTAAAATCTGAAAACATTTTCCCACATAGTGGGGAAGCGAGAACTGTTATATTGGGATTAAAACTTGATTCATATAATCTCATTCACAATATGTCGTCATGTATAGTATTTTTTTACTTGTGCATTAAGTTTTATTAAATAAATGATCTGCCTCAAGGCACGCATTTTTGAAGTAAACATTCATATCGCAGTGCATCGCAGTAGCTGCCGACTGAAAATAACTCACCTTGTTATTTTAAATCCTCAACCAAGGGCCAATTGAACTTATGATGCCAAAATGTAGTTATATTCAGTTAACGTAGGTAATTACCGAGGTTAACGAATTTGTAAAAATGGTGACAAATTCTGGTGTAAAATCAGATACTAGAAACAACTTCGTTATTAAAAGATAACAATTAAGATGGTTGAATTGGGACAGGTGATATGCTTTTTAGATTTTATCCATCAACTTCCCAATGCCATTGAAGGATAACCATCAAGAGGTAATATCGTTTCGGATCCACTATGACCTGAAGCATACCCGATCGATCTACTTCACTATCATCATCATCACTACATAGTATAAAACAAAGTCGCTTCCCTGTCTGTCTGTCCCTATATATGCTTAGATCTTTAAAATTCCGCAACGGATTTTGATGCAGTTTTTTTTTTAATAGATAGAGTGTTTCAAGAGGAAGGTTTATATGTATAATACATGCATAATATAGTAGAGAAACACTGATAATTTTAGAGGTTTCTAATGTGATGTCATAAATAAACACATTTTTTTGCGCTTACATTGTAAACGCTGGCTGAACCATTCGAGATAGATCAAAATAATGTACTACAGTATTGTATACCTTAAAAAGGTCTACAAAAAAATCCACAATTGTATATGTCTATCTCTTAGGGATAACCCACAATAACGATTTTTTATCCTATACTTTTTACGAGAAATAATGGCTCTAAAATTATCAGTGTTTCTCTACTATATTATGCATGTATTATACATATAAACCTTCCTCTTGAATCACTCTTATCTATAAAAAAAAAAGCGCATCAAAATCCGTAGCGTAGTTTTCAAGATCTAAGCATACATAGAGACAAACAGACAGCGGGAAGCGACTTTGTTTTATACTATGTAGTGATCAGCATTGCACCCGTGCGAAGCCGGAGCGGGTCGCTAGTATTATATAAATATGCTTAGGTACAAGCAATGCGTAAAAATGATATCGTCTTTATATCAATGACCATTGCCATAACCATCACGGTTCGCTTGGGAATTGATATGCAAAAGAATGCACGTCGTTTGGCAGACGAATTAGTGATACCGTCTGTTGCTCTCAGCAGACGTACTACGAGTACCTATACAATACTACAGGAGTCTTATGCATGCCATACGATTCCCAAAGTATGATGATTAATGGCTATAAAATGGAGAGCATAAATAAATTGTATTTTAGAGGTATCTTATCAATATTTATTTCATCAGTATGTACCAATATTTATTTCATCCGAGGACCGAAACTGCTACAGTTTGTGTACCATAAAACTGAAAGTGATTTGCATCTCGCATCTCGACTCATCTCGATTAACAGACGGCTCGATTCCCAGCATTCTGGTCCAGATAGACGGACAGACGACCGGACTGAATGAAGGTGACAGCTGACAGATTACACGAGATAGATTGACGAGCACTCATTTATTATTGGTGCTGCCTGTCGAGGATGATGCAATCTAATCAAACATGTGTTAAAATCAAAATTTGGATGGAGGTAATTTAAGATATACTTACACAATTTACCATTATTCCGTGAAAACTACATACTTATATGAAAATCAGTTTTAAAACTTTGTAAGTGGATGCTAGATGCCAAAAAGCTGCCCAACTGCTACTATCTTGGCTCATGGTGTTTTGTTAGAGATTACTGGATATATTTGTGATACATTATCGACTTGATAAGCGACCAGCCGCACGGCGAAAATCGACCTGAAAACTGATATTACTGAAGAAGATTGATATCGTCCGAACGCTCTTCTAGAAAGGTTTACTTTAGATTTAAAACATAAAATCCACATTAAAAAAAATGCAATTAAAAAATCCTCCTTACCAACGATCGGCAACTTCCACGACACAGACCCCTTTTTACAGACTGTTCTACTCAATAAGACGACAAGTCACATCACACTTAACAAAAAGCTACACAATAAGTAAGTCGGGTCTAAGTCTCAGTATCAGCACGTTATCAATGAGTGGTGCTGGCGCGGCTGCCAGCGCCGGCGACGGTGCCAAGTGCCAACGTGCCGATAGTGCTCGGCATGTGGCTGGCATGCCGCCGCCGCGCGAGGGGCAAATTGCGAGCTGCTCGTGTGTGGTACTGGTACTTTGTGAGACTGATTTGAAATTAGAATCGTCTCTTAGGAGAACCTTTTGTTTTTTTTTTAGCTTCCTATTTTGGGCACAGTTTTCAGCTGCCGGAGATTGCTTGTGGCAATGCAGGTGACAAGGATACATTGTTTGAACTTCAAGTTGTACTCAACAATAAGTTACTAACTTATACTTACCTAATAGGAAATTGGTATTGCAGTGGTTGATTTTTCTTCTACTTCCTCAAACGCTGTGATAAGTAGTTCAAATTAACGATGCGATGCTCAAAATTATACTTTACTATTAACTGATTAATGAAAATGAACACACATGACATTACAATTTGAATGTGTAAAATTTTGTCCTGCATTTCAGCATCATCAGTTTCAAGACGACCACGAATAATTTTCTTTTGCAACCTAACCATCAGCACTTTCCCATCTCTATCTGCATAAAAAACGATAGAAAATGTTGTCACCATCTTAGATTTTCATTTTGACCTCACTATCAGCTTCAGCACCCTCGAAAACCACGAAAACTACCTTTCATTCTCTATAGATATCTTTACCCACGTTAAAAAACATCGTTCCAAATAAAAAAATAAAGCCAACCTTTTTCTTATGAGACTTCTTGTTCATGCTGATCTCTCTCGCTTTCCTGCAACAGAACACAAGATGTTGAATTTTGCGATACACAAACCTCGTGTATTATAATGGGTCACAGCTGTTTCACTCGAGTCTCGAATAAACTCGGAAATATTCGGTGTCGCAAACTTTAATGTAACAATAATATAGCTCGGCTGGTGTAAATTAATCACGTGATAAAAAAAGATTAAAGGGAATGTATAATAAATACGTGATGAGAAAAGAGATAAAGAAAAACTTGTTAAACTAATCATGGGTTTGGAAGAAATAGCGTACGGGGTCAAGGTGTCTTTTGGATAAAATTTATGGCGAAAAATGAAAGAAAATAATTAGAAAAGAATTGTCAAAATATTGTCAAAAATGCATCGAAATTATACTTCAATTAACTTAATTCTCCTTTCTTTGCATACATTTACATACCAACCTAAAAACAAATGTCCACTGCTGTACTTTAGTCCTCATTATATTCTGCAATCTGCGACAAATAACGTATATACATTGTCTAGTTCTAAAGTTAAACACAATGCAAACGCTTCATGACCAGACTAGGTGGGTACTTGCCAGGAGGATTGACAATCGCTATTAAATGATATTAACAGTGCGGACAGATGGATGCAGCTGCTCAACCGAATAATATAATTCCTTTATCACCCTCTAATACTCTGAGATCACAATAAACTCGAGACGGATTAACTGCTCACTGGTCATAATTAAATTGTAGTAAAAAATAAAAATGTTGCAAAACCTCTCGCACAAGATTCTGTAAATGATGAATTAAATTGATCATTTTTAACTGTCACGGTGGACTGGAAATGTCTGTGTAAATCTTTAAATAAATAAAATATTTACTTTACAGCTAGATTCCTTATGAAATTTCCTAACGAAGAGGATTTTATTAATCAAACACATTTAATTAGGCGCTCTACAGACATATTTCTCAACCTACGTGAAATTACAACTTCTACTCTAGTGCATCGAAATCAAACTCGTGACGCTATACATAAAATCGTTTTAAAATCAACTGCTTCAAGCTTTTGTTAAAAAGCACGCTTCTGAATTCCTGTAGTCTTAATTTAATTTAATGTGTCGTGCGTTTGACACGGACTGAAACGTTATGTTTACCAACTATTGTTAATTAAATATGTGAACCGAGATGGGAAGTAAACCGAAAGGATGGAATTGTTTGCTTTTCTCTCTTTTAGTGTAAGAGCTTTTCGCTATTCTGATGAGTGGAATGAGTGTTTACTAGAAATGTACGCAGCTGAGAATCTAGGTTGCAATAATAACCAGTGAGCAGAACATCAAACATTGTCATTGTTTAGAGATTCTAGTAATATCAGCTATGTTTAGAAACCACATGGGCTCTTCAGATACCATCATAGCTGTATAGCATTAAAAAGTTTTCTGATTGGAAGAATCCAGTCACTTTTTTTAGATAGCTATCTATGCTCCTTAGGGTACCTAATTACATGCCAAAGATTTCTCAAACAACAAATGCATGCTAATACGTAGACACGCATGAGGCAGCGAGTTGAACCGCGATCGCGGGGCATGACGCCGATGATTTCGTTGGAACTTACTTATAGAACGACCTCTAGCTTTGTTGACTTCACGTCTTCGTCTTTAACCACAAAAATCAAGAACGTAATGCAGCTATAAAATAAAATAAATCTATTTTAGTCCCAACACAATGTGCCAAAAGCTTACTAAAACTAAAAACTTCACATAACTTTGTATTTAAACATGTGCCGAATATGTTCGTTTTTCCTTTTATCTTGAACAGTTTAACTTCAATAGATTCTGTCTTCGGCCGTAAAGTCAGCAACAAAGAGGTTGGATGATCGTCCGTCATTGCTCTGTTTAAAATGTTGACTTTTGGTGCGTTGTAAATAATTCTGTAACGCGCTTTCCGGTTTAAAATGTTACGGCTTCGTTAAATCTTTGGCTGGGTTGAACAACAGATTAAATTCTTGAAGAGTCGATCTTTGATGCTAACTGGCATAATCATGTTTAGTGGGTCGGTACTGATACTCATTAAACAAGTTTATTTTTCGTACCAAAAGCTTGCCATACGGTTTCAAGTGGATTCCTTGATATAGGAACAGCTCCCTTATTTCATCAATATTTTTAGGTACTCGAGCATCTTTTATACTTTTGCTCAAAATCACACATAACTTTCAACTATTATTACAAACAGTTTTATAGGTACTGCATTCATCACAATCTCAATACAGAAATTGAAACAACAATCAAATAAAAACAAATGTACCATTTTATGACCGTCCAGCGTGCGCACATTGAAGAAATCCAATCTCCCATATTATCATAACCTTAGCCGTAATGTAAATCAAATTTTGGCGTTGAATGTTTGCCAATGCGTTTAAATAAACTGGCCATTGGGTACATTGTCCGGGGCCATTTGGCCGGCATCACAACGCGCGCAAAGTTCTCATTTAATCGGTGTTTCCTTTTCGAAAGTATAAACAAATAACTGTTAGGTACGGAAACGTTGTGATGTGTCAAACACACAGAATTAATCACGGCATTAACGTATGGAGTGCAGTTACTGGGCTGTTGTGTGTTTCTAGCTGTGTGGTTTTAGTAACCCACCTATCGCAGGAATGTACAATCTTGTGAGAAATGGGTAAGTGCTCATACACACGAGCGACACGCGTCAACGGCAGAGCGAACTGCAGCCGACTGCCGTCAACGCGTGTTGACGACTGCAGCCGACTGCCGTCAACGCGTGTTGACGACTGCAGCCGACTGCCGTCAACGCGCGTTGACGACTGCAGTTGCCTCTGTCGCTCGTGTGTATGCACACTTAATTGCTCCAGCCTTTAAGATAGTAGTAATGTGTAATCCTATCATAATAGGCCAACTACTCCTTATCTAAGGCCAGCTCTGATATTTAATAGGACTTAGGTCCAATACCTCTGTAAATTTATGGTTTCTCGAAAAGAAACGTAAATATAAGTAGTTGTGAAAAATATTAAAGAATTTCTAGTTTAATATTAGGTTGTCTCATAAGTTCTTGCCATATTTTATTTTACTCGAATTTTCTCGTATTTAAACTAAAACGAATTCAAGAAAGTTCTAGATCTTTCTAGTAAGGATGAGCATCTTTTATGGTGAGGGTATAAATAGGCGCGGACGCAACGCAATAATTAGTCTCTAGTGAAAATGGATCAGCGTCAACTGCGAGCTATTATGCTATATATAAGCATCGACTTAAAGTCTCTTCAACAGAAACGGCTAAAAAGATTAACACTGCATTTGGACCGGGTACTACTAGCGATCGGACTGTTCGTTTCTGGTACAAGCGTTTTACATATTATGAAACTAACACGCGTCATGCATGCCTCTTGGATTCCTCGCGGGGAAAACCCACCATCCCAGCCTAAACTTAATGAACATGGTCGTAAAATTATGTTGTCTGTTTTCTGGGATTGGCAAGGAATGATTTTCTGGGAACTCCTCGAATCTCATCAGACTATTAACGCCAATCTGTATACGCAGCAGCTTCGCAAACTAGCAGAGATGTTAAAAATTAAGCGGCCAAAACGACTTGGAGTCCAACTTTTGCATGACAACGCACGACCTCATTGCGCCTAGTTAACACATAAACAGCTGGAGGAGCTAGGATGGCTGACTGTTCCACATCCACCGTATAGCCCGGATCTTGCGCCTTCAGACTTTCATTTATTTCGAGCTCTTAAATTTAATTTACTAGGAAAAAAATTCGAAAAATTTGAAAGTATTAATATTGAACTTGAAATTTTTTTCGAGACCCCATTTGCCTCATTTTGGGAGAAGGGTATTCAAATTTTGCCCAGTAGATGGCTGACTGTTGTTGATAACGAGGGAGACTATATAATTGATTAAATGTATTTTTATTAATAAAAAAATATTAATAATAATTTGTTTTATAAATGGCAATAATTTATGAGACAACCTAATATATTAGAAGTAGCAAATATATCGTATCATTATTTTATTTATATTATTATTTATGTTGATAGCTCTCCGTGTGAAGAGAAATGATTAATTTATGTCTTCCTCTGTCAAATTATGAGTAGAAATATTTTACGTTACAGCAGCAGCTGTTGTAAATATGCTAAGCCAGAATACAAACATGTCAACGTATGACAACATCCGTAAAACGTGAGATGAGTCTCGAACTGCAGACCCTATTATTAAACTCATATTATTAAAGACACTACTTTGAACTTCGGCAGCATTCGATGTCATGATCCCTTAGAACTTCTTATATCTTTTACGAGTATATCATGTGCCATGTGAATTTGGTAAACACAACCCAGGCAAGCATTCGTTTTTAGCAAGCATGGAAATCTGGGGTCCTAGGGCCGTAATTTCGTTCAATCTTACCCAGACCTAGCCCTAGCCGTACACCGCTTGTAATCCTACCCACCTAGTTTAACACTGCAATAGACAGCATTTAATAGAGATTACGTATTTAAAAATTGACTTTCTTTTATCCCGAAGAACGTGTAAATAAGAACAGTTTTCTTTTCACAGTTTCTATATGTTTTCCTATTTCCGAACTAAATCCGTTTTTAGTTGTAAAAGATCAAATAAAGATCTCCTGCTGTTAACCAAACTAATGTCACTGTTCCCGAAGCCGCCGGCAAATTATGATGAAGAGCTGTTAGTTCAAACGCGGCAGGCAATCTGTCAGCCACGACCGCTGACGTTGCCGAGATGTCCCCGAGACGACGCTAGTGATATAAACATGTTATGAGCAGTATATTTATGATGTAGTTGCTTTTATCTTGTGTCTAGGATCAAAGGGAGATTGTATCAGCAGTTCAGTAGCGTAAGAGTGATAGTTTTAGAGAGGATAGATAATAAATTAGGGTATGGACCGGATTTTGTGGCAGTTTGGGAAAGGTCTTTGTTTAGCTGTGAACCTAAATCGAAAGATCATTTAAATTGTGTAACTAAATTAAGGCAGTCTACAGCAGTCTTATTTTATGGCTTCTAAACTCATCATCATCATCATTTCAGCCAAAAAACCCCAAGCACTGCTACTTCGAAAGGTTTTGTGCTTCTCGCATCCAGCGAATTCCTGCGGCTTTCACCAGGTTATTGCTCCAGCTTGTGGCAGATTTTATTTATTTATTTATTCCATCTTCTAAACTCATTTCAATGTAATTTATGGAAAAAGTACGTCTTTGCGCATACTAAGCTGTGCTTTGGTAAAGTCAATCACTTTACCAAAGCACAGCTTAGTATGCTCTTTAATGATGTTCTATCACTTGTTTTAGACCGCTACCGTCAAATACTCTCCTACAATTTATCCTCGCTCCATATGAAGTACCTACCTACCTACTATTGAAGTGCTGTCATAATAAATCATACTGCACCGCACTTGGCTCTAGCATCAATAGATAGGCGCACATGCATTGGCGGCCGCTTCGGATACTGACTGCAGATAAAGTGATTAATTTTCATGGAGATGTTATCTAAAGTTTATGGAACTATACTTTGGATAGTAGATTATTTAGGAATCCACGTGTGACCATGAGCTGATGATTTGAAGATCTGCTGTACCACAACATTGCCATAGGCTATATTAATTTATTAGTTTGGCAAGTTTAAATTTTCACATTTATATCAAAGAAAACATTTATATTTATTATCATGATAACAAACTATTTTTCATCAACGTGATTTTCTACGGAGGTATGAGAACAGCCGAGTTCTTCTGCCAGTGCTCGTGTAGATAAACGGGAATCAGTTTCAATGAGTTTTCGTAATCGTTCTGTGTCAGTCTGAACTACAGCGCCAGTGAGGTGAATCTTTTAAACTGTAGTCTGCCATGTCGAATTTATCAAACCAAGTTTTAGCTATGCGATAAGTGACCGTAGAATCTCCCATCGATTTACATAAATGTTTCTTGCCGCATCCGTTGCTGAATGTCCCAATCGGTATTCTTGAAGTAACAACAGTCTGATTTGTTCTCTTGAAAGATCCATAATTTCGATATGTATGCCTTTGATGTTGGAAGCGTTATGAAACGTGGCAGGAAATTTTGTCCGCATATATGTATACTTTCGTCAAAGGAAATTTCAAGAACATTCAATGAACAAATAAAAAAATTCTTGATCATTCTGAAAATTTCTACTTGCCAACCTAATAATACAAACAGTTTTAGCGATTGGCCCTATTGCAACCAATCCTACAATTTTTCTTTTATCTTCCTGAGGTTCGGGAGAACCGAGTATACTTAATAAGATTTTAAAGTGTGAGTTAATCTAAAATTCTGTATAGGTATGTTTTGTTATTCTTCCTTTCAAAAGGCCTACTGCATTCAACAATCCGTCTTACAAGCATAGCGATCTAGTTATCGCAAATAACTACAATAATTACTAAATGCTACGCGCTACGCTGTCTGTTGTCCTTGCGCGTAGCTCGTAGCCTCGTAGCACTTCTTGGTCCTCATAGCTTGTAGCGCGTAGCACCTATAAATCCTCGGGCATTTTTTGATAAGCTCTTTCAAGAAGAGCATGACATCGAACTATCCGATCACTGATTAGTAACTAACTATTGATGACTATTTAGTCAAGTAACTGAAACGCTCCAAATGAAAATTAAAAGAGTGATGGATGTTCGTACAGTATTTTATTTCTACAAATCAAACTCACGTGCGAAATAAACCAACAATTTACAAAAGAGCAATATTTAGAGCAATATTTCATGCAGTATATCGAGTGAAAATAAACAAAACATCCCGTTTAATATACGGTTCCGCATTGCTAGTGTGTAATTAATTTTATTCAATACTCGTACATACTTTTACCACGAAAATACATTTTTTTAAATATCTACGTTTGATCCGATTTTAATTTTAATATCCGAGTTATTTATTTATTTTTCATACCGTACGTAACGTTGCATCGTTATTGGATGTATGTGTATGTTTTTGCTGACGTTACTTCACGTCTAACGGAAATCTCATAAGTATTGGATTTACATTGCCTTTTACAAATGAGTTACAGTAATATTTGGTCAATAAATTCACATTATTTTAGACATCGGATTCTTTAGTACTATACTAGGATTATCGAATATTTAGATATCTATTGTGCTAACCGAGTGCGAATTTCGTAAATAGATTCAGTTTTATCGGGATTTCAGGATGTAGATTTTCCTCATAATGTGTTTTAACAATCAATTTTATTGATTGTTAAAACTTTTGTAAGTAACATTTTTTAACTCTTTTTTTGCATTCCATTACAGGTCTCCATCAATACTATCTAAACTATGTACGTGTGTAGTACCTACCTAATATTTTCTTTTTTACTAAATGAACTCATAATTAGCAGTGGACATCGCACGTAGACGTTGTAGCAGCTTATATTAAGATGTACCCAAATCTTATAAAATTAATTGAATATAAAAGTGTCCAACAAACCTTATTTATCCAATAGCACTAAAAACACTGGCCACTTCAATCAACAATAAAAAGTATTTTGTCTTAATAATCTGTCACTCACATCACGAAAAATATTGGCGCCAAAAATCCGGCGGGAAAAAGTTTAGGGCGGGTTAGAGCGCACGACCGTTTACCCTGGCACAACGAACTGTTATGCCGGACTGAGGACTGACACAATAAAATTAAGCATTTACACTGTGAACCGGCCCACGAGACGTTTTCGTAATAACCATAGCAGATTGCTATGTGCGGCCATTTATTGAAGAGTTAATTTGGCAACAGTGGCATGCCAAATAACTTTAATGGCGCGCGCCTTGCGGGAAGCAAGGCCTGCCTGAGCCTAATGATGACAAAAAAGTACCAGACCTACCTACTCAGCTCTGGAGGACGCGCCACGCTACCAAATACGATTTTGTTTGATGTTAAAATTGATAGTTAAGGTCGTAACCTATTAAAATTATGATCGTTTTACGTCGTTTTAATTATTTCGCGGGTGTCTTCTGTGTAACTAATGTGTCACTTTTAGTGTTTGATTTGTGGATGCCTCTCTCTCAAAATAAGAACAAGGTACTTAAAATATTCAGATATTAGAATTAGAAGCAGTGGTTTTCCCAATGTAAACCATCAGCCACCACAAAGCGGCCAGCAAGTCTTTTAAAACAATAAAGCTGCCTAAAGGTTACTTCAGGCTTAACCTGAATCCAAAGAGTTTTTCCTTTATTAGATTTTACATCCCATAAAGGATAGTCTATGTAGCCATAACTGGTGTTGCACAGAGGGGGTTTCAGATCGATGTGCCTTTTGAGGGAGTCGCGCTACGTCCGCTACTTCCGCTACGTGTTACGTCGGTGTATGGCCTTATTGTATTCTCGTAGATGCATTTTTTCTCGGATCAGTCGCTTTGCAGCCGTTCTACCTAAAGTACACACAAGGCTAAAAGTGCTTGTAATTAGAAAAATATCATAAATACCAAATTAACATTTTGTCAAGCATCGTACTAAGCGAGCAGACTTATCAGCAGATGCTTTTTGTCACCTACACACACGTAATAATGTTAACAACATTTTATGTATTGGCAATATTATTACGAGTATAGTGACGGCTTTAGTCAGACTGTTCGTGATTACAAAATGTGGAAACAGGGCGCCGCGCGCCGCCTGTTGCGCTCTCTGTCAACAAGTAACGCACAACGCACGCGTCTGTCCCTAGCACACCATTTATGGCGCCACGGGCAGCGAGTGTTTGATAATACGAGTAGTAACTATACAGTATCTTACATTCATTACCTGACTACCCTTAGAAATAGCATTAAATAAAAGGGAAGTCAGATAATGGATGTAAAGAACCATACTAATGGTATGAAGAACCTAATCATATCTACTCTTTATGTAGGTATGTGGAACACATTCATAATACATTATAATGTTTATATAATTATTATATATTATAATTATTTACTAAATTAAAATGTCATGTCCACCAATTATTAGAACGTTACTATTAATTATTATCACAATTCAATCACAGTATGTGTGTTTCACTCCTTAGTAGCAAGTAAGTAGTACCTGAAGGACAAATAGCTATCCATTGTTAATGATGTGTTTTGATTGTCCTACAAGCCTATTGTTATCTTTTTCGCACATTCTTTATCCGTTATAGTGCTTCACTCCTTCTCGTGACAAAGATAACACTATTGGTGTCTCTTTCAATTGTGCTTTATATTTGGATAAATCACGAGAGAAAGAGATACCAATACATTCTATTCCTCATCTCAATTACTGCATGTGATTTGCGTCCAGTCCTTGAGTCATAATACCTTTATTTTTGATATTTTTAAACAAAAGTAACGAGTAGGTACGAAAGTAATTTCATTTTCAAATAACACTTTGCCTTCTGACTGTACTGGATTGACGGACGCAGAGCGACTACTTGTAGAATATGAAGGTCAACGGCCGTAATGCGATCGATCTGAAAAAAATGAATCTTCCAAATACAGTAGGGCGATAAACGGACGCTACGCGTAGCGGACGTAATGCGGCTTCGTCGTTTTGAGAGATAACGGTGCCCCCTTTTATGTACAGATGGTGACCACCTAGTTGGCTTAAAAAAAAAAAAAATATATGAAAATAAAAATCCCACACTCCCCGGTCTTAGCCCCAAAGCCCGGGCGAAAAGGTACCTATAGAGTGACGCAAAACCACAAAACGCTGTGTAAAGGAAAAATAAAATATGTAAGAAAGGTAGGGGAGCATTTATTTAATCGGGAAGTCTGTAATTGCAGCCACATAATTATTATGTTTATTACCAGCATCAGGGAGTAGGCAGGAAATTCCCAGAAAACGTTCGTTAATCTCCAAATGTTGTTATAATTAGTACGTAATGGTAACTCATTGTTTTGCCGCTTACTTTTTGTTAAACCTTCGAATGTCCTTGGGTGGATTTGTGAATCATTTGAGTGGATGGTGATGGAATTTCCGGAACAAATGGGATCGCTTTTAAAAATATGACTAACTCGAACATATACTTTGAAATGTTTGGAATTAACTTTAAAATCCTTCTGGTGCACCTTGGGTAGTCAGAAACTCTACCACTCTTTTTTCTATATGCTTAAGAATTATGGGCCCATCTCACTTCTGAGCAATGTCTATAAGCTGTTTTCAAGAGGCATCACAAACTGGGTCGCGCATGTTTGACGACTTCCAGTTCCAGCCTCCCGAACACGGCGTTACTGCTGCCATCTGTTTGAGGCGCGCGTGGAACACAACGCGCCATCGACCCGGGCCTGGTCCTTACCGGACGGCGAACTGCCCATTGCCCGCCGTCCGCAAGCCAGCGCCTATGATGGCCGGGAATCCCGACACCCAGGGCGTCTCTTGCGGAGACTAGGGGCGTGAGAGCGCAAAGATTGCCTCTCCCTCACGCGTTCCGCCTCCCCTTCGCAAGGATTACTGCTTCGCTAAAAGAGGTAACGGCTTCCCATGCACTCTCGCTCCGTACCATGGCCTGGACCAGGGCCGGACACGAGAGATCGCCGCCGCCGATCGCGGCCGTGAGGGCGCGGCGGTGCTCCGCTCAAGCAGGGCAGACCTCCACTGTATGCCCCACCGTGTTCTCCGGGCGATCCACACAATAGTGACACCCGGGCGTTTCCACCCGCCTACACGGTTGCTCCACGGTTCCTGTTCCATATAGGAACAGGAACCTCCCGAAACAACCGTGTCCGGTGTCAAGCGGAAGGTGAGGACGCCGTGGCGCCTCTCTAGTCACTCCTCAAATAGGGCACTCGTCGCCGCAATTGTGGCGTGCCCAGCGAAAACACCACTCACCCGAACAATCCGTGTGCTGAACGAAGTCCATGAGAGACTGGATATTTTTCGTGCTCTTTGAGTGAATTCGCAAGAATTTTATTAAATGTAGTCAGTTAGGTAAGGTAAAAAGTTATATTATTTGTTGTTAGGTATGTAAGGTTAGGAGGGGCCTGTGGCTAAATAATAACAGCCGCACAGGTCGATCGATCAGGTTAAGCTACGCTTGCCGCGGTTGGTCTGCGGATGGGTGACCATCTTTACATACCGAGACCCCTCCGTGCCTCGGAAAACACGTTAAGCCGTTGGTCCCGGCTGTCATTCGTAGATCTTTGACAGTCGTTACGGGTAGTCAGAAGCCCAAGTCTGACAACCGGTCTTACCTAGGAGTATCGTATTACCCAGTAACTGGGTTGTAGAGGTCAGATGGGCAGTCGCTCCATGTAAAATACTGGTATTCATCTGCATCCGGTTAGACTGGAAGCCGACCCCAACATAGTTGGGAAAAGGCTGGGCAGATGATGAGGTATGTAAGGTTAGATAAGTTTTTTTTCGTTGATAACTAGACTATCGTATCCGGGTAAGGCCTGTCATGATAGTTGTAAGGATGATAAATACGTAAATAAATGTAGGTATATGAGTACGTGCCGACTATACCTATCCCTCCTGTAATAAGATATGTTTGGATAGGCCACCAAATAACTGTCTCCAAATAATTAGAATCAGCATCTAAAAATAAACAAATCTTAATTTCATATTCTTTTTAAAAAAAAAAAAAGACAAATGAAGACGTTAGCCGCATGGTTCGGAGTCGCTCGCGTTGATCAGTGTCGCGCATTCCACCATCATATTTATTATAGTCTGATCTGGCCGCTCTCATAATAGAGCTGCTGTCTCTACGAGGGTACAGGAAGAATAATAAACAAAGGAGGGTCATTAAAACGGCTATTTCGGAGCGTCTACACGTCTGTGCGCGACCAACTAGGCAGAGGCAAGCGGTGCTACAGCGGGCTTGGCGTAATACACAGGAGATTAGCAATAAAGTTGGCTGTTAATTATCTTGTTACCTCCACAGCTGGCTAGCTGATTCACATGGATATTTGGTGACTTACGGAACTTGAAAGCTCAACTATTATAAATTGTATTGTGTTGTAATTAATAATGTTCTCTTGAGAACCTTCACCTTCAAAAAACCTTGATGATCGCTGAAAACTACGTGTGCGTTCGCGCAGCGGAATGTTGTTGAATTTAAAGATTTTAATTATGCAGATATTTAGTGTATGACGTCGTATAATTGTGTATGGTAAAAAAAAATTTGTGCACGCAGCCATTGTGGAGAAATTTACCAAAAACTGATTCCGCTGGGCGAACGTTGTCCTGGCGGAACTTTTTTTAATCCATAGACTTTAGAAGAAAAGAGATGTGTCAAAAAATTAGTGTGTATTTGTGTGTAATTGTGTATGTATGAATAAAATTAGTGCAGGCATAAACTTCGGAGAAATTCAAGTTTCCGCTGCGCGAACGTTTGGCCATTAGCTAGTTTTCATATAAAGCGCTTACATAGAGAGCTGTAGATTTTTACATACGTTGTTTTGAATTTGTTTATATTTGTTTAAAAACAGATTTAGAAAAAATCGTAGGGCTTAAAAGATAAAAATATAAACGTAAAATACGCTTATTAGGTCTTAGTCCTAAATCAGCCAAGTACTCTAAAAGTTTTCTGGTGATGTGTGTACGCATTTATAATAAAATTCCAAAAGAAATGAAATTGCTATTTAATATTAATTCTTTTAAAAACAGACTCTATAAATGGCTGAATGAACATAATTTTTATGACATTAAGGATTTTTTTGACATTAAATTATAATTCACAAATAATGACATACTGGATCGTCGATAATGTTTATAATTTTGACATTTTAATTTTATAATTATTGATTTTATTGATTTCCTTTTTTACTTTAATTTATATTATGTAATGTTATAGAACTGTTGCGAACAATGTTTACAATTATGACTTTTTAATTTTGTTCGTGGAGATTCATTTCTGACATTAAATATTATTATGTTATGATGATTGTATTGAGGAAAATGTTTTATAGCTTTGACATTTTATTTCTACTAACTAATTGATTCTAAGTATTTTGCATGCAATTGATACACGATGTTGTATAGCTAAACATGTGGACTATATTATATCACCAAACTGTAACACCTTTATACCATGTTTAAGGCAAATAAAGACTTATCTATCTATCTATCTAGTTCTTAAAGTATGCACTTTGGGGTCTAGATTTTCACGTTTATACAAACCTTGTAAGTGTCTGCAACATGTTGCCAAGTATCAATGATGTTCCGTTAGTAATTAAAGAGTTATAGGACAATTTACCATGAATAGATCACTGTTTACAAAGCAGTCAAATTTCACGACGTTCTAAAGGAATTGCATGGTAAAATGTATGCTAATAATTAGTGTATTCATTCAACTATTCACATGCAAAATTTCATGTCATTAAATTCAGTAATTAAAGAAAAACAATTATAATACTGACGAAGCATCGAAAACCTACATAACCCGACCAAGTTCGGATGGCTACAAAAAAGCGGCCGTGCCATATATCTAAGAAACGTTCTTAACCTTCCAATATAGTATTTATTAATATGGTACAGTTGCGTACACAAGCGTTAGGAAAAAAGAAAACAATTGCATTTCTTGAATGAAAAATATTTTTTTTAATAATAACTTACTTTACTTTACTTTATTAGTTGCTTTCCTTTTAAGGGGAGTATGTCTTAGTGATATAGAATCATATGCATAATTAATTATTGAAAAACAGCCGTTATTGCCATCTCTACACATCATCATCTGCCTAGCCTTTTCCCAACTATGTTGGGGTCGGCTTCCAGTCTAACCAGATGCAGCTGAATACCAGTATTTTACATGGAGCGACTGCCTATCTGACCTCCACAACCCAGTTACTGGGTAATACGATACCCCTAGGTAAGACTGGTTGTCAGACTTTCGGGCTTCTGACTACCCGTAACGACTGTCAAAGATCTACGAATGACAGCCGGGACCAACGGCTTAACGTGCTTTCCGAGGCACGGAGGGGTCTCGGTATGTAAAGATGGTCACCCATCCACAGACCAACCGGGGCAAGCGTAGCTTAACCTGATCGATCGACCTGTGCGGCTGTTATTATTTAGCCACGGGCCATCTCTACACATAATCCCACAAAAAGAAAGTAGCTAATAAAAATCTGCCTTATACGTATATCATTACATATAGGTAATAAATATAAGGTGATTATTTAATAGCAATATTTCTTTTCAACATTTCGTTACAATCTGGTCGGTCGTTTAGTTAATTCAGTAGTTATTCTGTAATTTTCTATTCAGTAGTTGGTCTTTAACCAGGAAAAACATCTACTTTGTTACGATTTTATTATAATATAATTATGTCTAGTATAATAATTTATTATTACGAATTTAAGTAAATAGATATAGGATTAGATCAATCCGTAGATATTAACTTGGGTTTATGGTGTCTGTCCAATGTTAACATAATTATTATAATTTATCTGCCTAATAAACTACGTAAATGAATAAGTGTATAGCTATTAATTTATTATAAAATCTTACCTTATATCAGTTGTCCTTTTATCAATTGTCTAGTACACATACCACAAGCTCTGCTTAGTTTGGGACAAGATGGCGTTGTGTGAAAGTTGTGGAATATTATTATTATTTTATACATATCTCGGGACCATGA